>JAPYZK010000134.1:0-52824 GCA_030522785.1 Platygaster equestris
ATTTTTACACCTCACGGCCCCCTTATTCTCGGTACCCTTTTACAACCCAAGGAGTTTTGTCGATTAGCAACAAAAATGAATACCTATAATAATTGTCACGTCACATTCTGCTCGACCCCCCCCCCCCCCCGTAACAAACTGTCACATCGAGCCAGACCCCCTCCCCCCCTATTACCAATTTTGTTGTAATTTATGTACGTGTTTTTTTCTGGTTTTCGAACGAATTCTTTCTTATACCAGACTTTCAACCACTTTTGATGTATCCATCATTATTTTAATCGAACGAGAAAGATAATTCAACACACATTATGTTAACAATTAGGATACTAAAGAAACTACCACAGAGTTCGGATATCTAGGACATCGGGCAGGAAGTCACGTACGCAATCGCCTTGCGCGGTTTGTCACCGTAGGCAGACGAGCGTGCACTTTCTTGCCGTGCACGTTTGGAAAATATAATAATTACGATCAGTCGTTCAGATGAATAGCTTCAACGAAATAAAAGAGTCATCATTCCGTACTTGTCCCAAGGAACCTTTGGGAATCAAATTGGATTCACGGTCGCTGACACTGTAAGGTCGCACGATTTAATCTCATCGATCGTAGCTACGATATGTTAGAAGTTTCGGGAATCAATTGTCGAAATAAAGATTTACGAGTGCTGCAGGACGTTACCTCTGGGACGTTTAAATATAGACGAGACATCGAACGTTTTCATTCGTTTTTCCAGCGTCATCGACAAAATTGATGGTTGCTGAGAAATTACTCATTTTTCTGAATTCTCGATTATTTTGCGTTACATATCTTAGATGTGTCATATTTAGCTTCAAATTGAGTAATTTATACATTAACATTTAACATAATGTACCGGTTTTTAGCATTACAAAAATGTGCTCAAGTCGGTACTCTCCGGAACGTTTTTATCGAATGAATGACTAATCGTCAGTTATCTTAGAAACCGTTACAGATGACGACAGAAATAGAAAACGAAAAATGTAGAGCACGTGTATCTCGGAAACGTGACATTTTTTTGGACAGTTAAAATACAAGTAATTACGTGGATGAAAAATTAAGGAGTTGACTTTTTTGTACAAGAAACAAATTTTGATTGCAATTTCCCAACGAATGCAGAATGGCTTTTTTTATGAATGTGAAGTTTGCAAGACGAGCCGAAGGCGAGTTCTGCAATCGCATTCGTAAAAAAAACTTTTCTGCGTTATTTAATGATACTATTTTTCACCTCGAGGACCGAAAAATAAGTGCCGATTAAAAATAAAATACGGTGCCGATTTAGAGTAGTTAGAGTAGTGAAAATATTTTTAACTCGCTTATCGAGCAAAACCCTTTGGCGTTTTGGTGGTCTACAGCTACACATTACACATGAATATTTTTCTGGGACACGTGAAAACCAAAATTTTGTTCCACAGTGATTCTATAATAAACCATTGTATTTATGGGACATGAAGAATTTCGAACATTTCAATTCTTTTCGAACATTGCAAAAATGTGAGAAAAGTTTTTATCATGCCGGAAAATTTTAGTTCCTGAAGAAATATCGTTTCTAAAAGAAATCGCACGAACTTCAGAATTCATTTCAAAGCAACGAAACTAATGCGAGTAATCGGTATCAACAATCATGACTTGTCAATGTTACGTTGAACTGCAACTTTGCACGGCATTGTTCCAGTATTACTCACGTTACTGGTACACGGCAACAAAACGTATAATTGGCATAACATTTATTTCAGCTGATACCAGTTCAAAAACATTTGAAAAGCTCGTCAAAGATTTCTGACGCGGATGATTATTTTCATTCTTTCAACAGTTTTTTTTGCTTCGTACTACTGAATAAGGATAATTCGTAACGGGAAAGATAATTTACATTGTAAGCGATTCAAATTCTGTCGTTGTTATACCATCATCCAATGATTTTCTAGAGCTACATTCTATTTTCGATTTGTATTTGGAATGTGAGAACTATCAATTAGTATTCTTGAACGAACGGCATTACTCATCAGCGCTCTTACATATGACAAAGAATGTATTAATCTTATTGCAAATCGAAGAATATTTCCTTTTATTATCGAAGTTTCTCATTTCCTTTTTGTATGGAATCAAAATTTCTGGTGAAGATGAGATTATAATAAATCCTTCGATTACCCCCATTAAAATATACAAATGTATGCATAAATGAAATCTCATGAGAATTGTAAAAACAATTGCACATGACGTAAAAACCAAAGAATTTTCATTTCAAAGTTTCATTCAGGTAAATCATCCTTGACATTTTATGAAACGTCAATTTTCAATATAAACGAGGAGTACATGAGATAATGACTATTATTACTTCGAAAAGTTAGTGTTTCTCGTTCAAATGTCCTGGAAATCATGTCCATAAACTTAGCAAAGCAAATTGAGAAAATTATGTAACCAGTAAACTGTGAATTTGCCGCTAATTAGTCACTAATTAGTTGTGGAAAAACTGATTTCGTCGCTCTTATTTTTTGAAAGCTATAGCTATTTCTGCTAACTTCACATGAACTTAGCAAAGCAAAAGTTCGAAAAACGACAAAAATGCAAAGTGAGCTAGTGCTAAATTTGCCGCCAATTAGTCGCTAATTAGTTGTGGAAAAATTAATTTAGTGGCTTTTATTCACCGGGGCACCCGTTTTTCACACCAAAATACTCGGTTTGTCATATTCTTCCAGGTTACTAGAGCCCGCCAATTTCTGACCTAATTTAATATCATTTCTAATACCGGCGTCGCGGTCGAACGTGTACCACGCTTCAGAGACGCACCGATAAGCGAGTTCGCCACCGGGGCACTCGTTTTTTACACCAAGTATTACTCGGTTTGTTATGGTCTTTCAGGTTCTTAGAGCCCGCTAATTTCTAACTCAATTAAGTATCATTTCTAATACCGACGTCGCGGTAAAACGTGTACCAAGTTTCAGAGTCGCACCGATAAGCGAGTTCGCCACCGGGGCATTCGTTTTTCACACCAAATTACTCGCTTTGTTATATTCTTTCAGGTTCCTAGAGCCCGCTAATTTCTGACTCAATTTAGTATCATTTCTAATACCGGCGTCACGGTTAAATGTGATATAAACGTGATTATAAATACAAGTGCAGTCATGCCACCATATTGTGAAATCGATAGTATTAGTCACAAATTCACAACCATCAGTGCATTATCGCTCGATGCATAAACATTTTACTTGTTCACCCCTATCTATTCATCGCAACTTGGGATGCGTTGGAACAATAGCTGATAAAATACAATCCGGTTCGTAACGTAGTTCGGTGGAATGTTAATGAATACCTTCGCTTGGCGGAATTCGGCTTATTTTCATTGATCAAAAAAATTCAGTACGGAACGAAACAAAACGCTATAACGTAGTATCGACTTTAGTACCTAGCTGTTAAATTACAACCTCAAAAAACTGCTCGAAAATCATAATATATTCAAATATGTGTCTAACTGCAGAGAAAATGCGCCTAAAAAAAAGTTTTAAACATTCCAATAAATTAGAAATCCTAACATATAAGAAGCCTAAAACTGGAAACACCCAAATTCTTATACAGGTTCAAGAACTCATACATTTGAGAAGTATTTGTGAGTTCATTGCAAGATCAAGGATTTTAAAAATTGATTTGCCCAAATAGATCGAAACATATTTTCTAGAAAAATTAAAAATAGTTGGACCGATAAAACCATGTCAGAAATGGATCGCGATAAATAAAAAATGTTACGAATACATAATCTTGTACAAAAAATGACCGCATAATAGCAATTGAGACGTTGAAAGTGAATAAGCAAAATTCACTGGAAAAACGTCTTTTTCTCCGATCACTCAATTGCTCAGTCCGGGAGCCACAGGCGTACACCGACTCTTCATCGGGGTCTTCGCCACGGCAGAAAAAGCGGCGCAACGGGCAGAAAACCTCTCTTCTCTCTTCTCTCTCCCCCGGTGCAGTTTGGCAGGCGAGACTCGAGCAACAAATACAGTGTCCAGAAAAATCCCTAAGGCAGAACACGCGTGGCGCTCGTTCCTGCATTCCATGATACCCCGGTGAGAAAAATTCATTTTTCTAGCTTCAAATCACACTGTGCTAAATTTTCACACGCTAATTTGTTGCTAAGTTATTGACGTTTGAAGTAGAAAACAACAATTTCGCCGCTGTTAACTTTTGACAAAAATTGAGTCAATGTCAAATCGTGAAAAAAAAAAATTCTTAAAGATTTTTAATTGAAATTGAAATTTTAATTTTATGCATTTAACTTAAACTTGAAGTATTCAATTGCAGTGCATTCTAACTATGAATTAACTTTCAATTTTTAATGTCCCACGTCTCCATTCTCCAAAAACCACTAAAAAGGTGGAGTGGGAATGATAAACTCCATTTCTGTAGTACGTAAACGAATTTTATGCTAATTTCATTGAACACAGGACTTCGAAACTAGTGACGATTTGAAGTATTCAAATTGAAGTTCAAACATGCAGTTTCGGAATTAGACTCTTCAAACTTAAAGTTTTGAAATTAACCTTCAAACTTACAGTTTTGGGATCAAACTTCGAACAGAACCTTCAACTTTAAGCCCAACTCCAAAACTTCGAGTGTAGAATAAACTACCTAAAGTTATGGATGGGCTGTGGTAGATCAGTGGCTACGCCATCTGGCTACCAGTCCGTAGGGCACGGGTTCGAATCCCGGCGATGTCGGAAGTTTTTTCTGAGGGATTTCCCCGAAAAAAATTCCCCGATTCCCAAAAGTGAATTTCGAGCTTGTGATCGACGGGCAGAAAAAATGGAAAATTGAGGGATAAGTACAGAAAAACGGGAAAAATGGTGGTAAAAAGGAGAGGACACGTGACTGTAAGACAAATAGGATTCAAGGGAAGAAGAGAACAAATCCGAAAAAGGAGGGTGGAGAGAGGGGGGGATGTCGTCGTAAGCAGCGCTGGGCCAAGGCCATAGAATAATGCCCCAACCCCTGGACCGGAGGGATGAAAGGAAGTTCCAGCGGGAAGACCCAAGGGAAGGACCAACGCGGCGCGAGCGACTTAAAAATACCCCACTCCCATTGCAGGATGTAACAGAATAACAAAAAAAGGGTTGAACAGATAACAAAAAGATTTTTAAACGGATAATAATTGTAACATGAAAAAAAAACATCTCTATAAATAGAGCACCCCCCCCCCCCACCACCACGGAAAAGAATTGTACCAGAAAAAATTGTACCACGAGCAAAGAATACGGATAACAATGCACATGGATTATAAAATGTGTATAAGGATTTATAATATTAAAGAAAAATTCCAAAACTTGTAAATAAAACAAGTATGAACATAGACAATTATTATTATTATTTATTAATATTACATAAAGTTCAAATTTGAACTTTCATTCAGATGGAAGGAAACTTCCATTTATCTAAACCATTTCGCGATGGCTAAACCATTTAGCTGAACATTCGTTTTGCTAAACTCAGGGAAAATCCCCGCCATTGCAAGGAAATTTCTCGAAGTGATCGCTCATTGGCTGTCACTTTGAGAGAAAGGCGCAAAAAATATTGTTCTCCTATCATATTCCTCGGGTCTGTTTTCGCTTGAAAGTAGTGGAGGGAACAAGGGAAGCTCAAAGCTCAAGTTTAGATAAATGAGTAAAAGTCGTTTAGATAAACGAGTGTTTAGATAAACGAAAGTTTGAATGAATAAAAGTTTCCTGTACTTCAAGTTCAAAGGCCTTCTTTTCAGGGGGCAATCGTCGATTTTGGGGACGATTAATCATGTTCATGACGACAACCAAAAAATCATATTCAAATACTAATTTTGAGGTTATAATCGCGGGTAAGTACATTTCTCATCGTATTTCAAGTGTGAAAATGACAGGAAAATGAAAAATTCAAAAGTGAGAGTTCACAAAACGAATGAAGAAGTTAGTTTCGCTCCAATTAGTGCGAGGCTGACGCCGCTTTCCGTTAACGTTTGCATTCGCGAAGAGCAATAATTGCTCGAGTCGCTTGATAATTTAATGTTTCAATGTCACATTCTATAAAAAAAAACGTTCGTTTCAACATAAAAGGCAATCTTCTTCCACATTTAGAACAAGCGAAACTTTTTTTACTCCCTTGATTGTTTTCTTCACTGCCGAAGCATGTTGAATTTACGAGAGAAATGAATCATGATTCCTGCGAAAATGAAATTTAATTAACTTTGAAGTTTTCTAGTTCGCACTTTATCGTGTTACAAGAAAATAATGTTCACTAGTAAAACCAAACATTTCCTAATTTTCCGAATTGATGATATTCTCGAAATTAAAAAAACTTACGTAAACATGATCGGTTATTAAACGCGAGTTATGAATAATAGATGCAAGTGGATTATTGAACTGCATTGAAAATTACGTCAGCGTATTGACTGATTTTTACGTAAAAGCTCTAATTCATTATCAAAGGGATCACATATTGACTCGTTCATTCAAAGTTCTTTTCTTTCAAGTTTTTTTTTTTCACATTTTGTGAAAAAAAAAAAAAAAAAACTTCTACGTTCAATAGATTATCGCTATGAATTTGGTCTGTAATCACTTATACTGGTTCATGAGACTCGAGGACACCCAAAAAAGATTTCCTGAATATTAACGACGACCGTTCCCCATGGTCTTATTTGAACGTTCGCCTTCGACAAGAACAATGGTTTTCGGATTTCCTAGGGAACTAACTGCTCGAGGATGAAGTAGCGAACATCCTGCGTTACGTAAATAAATTAGTCGTTTGAGCCCACGCGAGTCGTTAATTACGTAAGTGATTTTATGTCGACGTGCCAGACCGATCATCATTGGGTTACTCGTGATTTCGCGCCATTTCTCGACGCTTTTTCGCACATCTTGTTTCGAAATTCTAGTTTTAGGTTAGGTTGCAGTGTCCTGATTTTTAGACTTATCTTATAGAGTTTTTTTATTCTGAATGTCCGGATTTTCAATTTCTTATGAGAAATCCGTTTTTTATAAGATCGACTTTATGGAGTTCTTATCAGAAGAATTTTTTTATAAGAACCTGGAAAAGTTTTATAAAAATTTTCTAGTTTCTTATAAAAAAATACTTGAGCTTCAGAGATTTCTTATGAATTATGAAATCCTTATGACGAATTTTCGATTCTTTTAAAAAAATTATTGTACGTATTTTCTGAATGCAAAAACGAAAAAATTGTTCGCAGCATAATTTTTTTAATAACAATTTGTTTCTGAAAATTGATCATTTTTTTCTTTTTTTTCGTGACGGATTCGTACTATAACTTTAGCTTCTATAAAATCGGGAAATTTTAGGACGATTTTATGGAATTCCCAACAATTCCAATTCATTCTTATTAATTCCCATTTTCCATTAATTGTTATTGATTCCCGTCAATTCCTATCGATTCCCATTAATTCCTTTCATTTTCCACTAATTCCTATTAATTCACATTTACTCTCATCAATATGAGTTTATTAAATAGTAAATAATTCCTATGAATAAATAGGAATTTACTTCTGTCGATTCTCATTGACTCCTATTAAAAATTTCGAATTTCAAATTTTCACGAAGTGTTTCCATTTAAACTTGAAAAAAATACATATTTACGTAAAACCTAGAAGAAAATTATACTCTTCTTCTCGCTTTTTTGAAACAGAAGTGAATAAATTTCTGCTATTTGAACATGGAAAACGAAACTCATTCCCGAGTTTTGAAATGCGCATTTTTCCTCTCTCAAACATATTTCGTCGTATTATATACGTCATACCGATTCACGTAATTACTATCGATTGTCAGGTAAGATGCACTGTGGTTACAGACGTTGGCTAATTCGTCAGTTCCGTAATGTATTCGTACTCCTTAATCATGTGCAAGACTTTTCTTCCCGAATAAAATTTATCTTACTTTTAGCGAATCTATTCGATCGTTTGTCCTGCAACTAATCCGCAAGATAAGTATAATTTAACTGATTTTTATTAATACGAGGAATTTTTCTTTCTTCGTAAGTTATCTCAACCAATAATTAGTAGAATTTTGCAACCTTACGTGGTGGAAGGATTATATTGGAAATGATCGTAATTGATTGCGCTTCCGGAAGGTTTCTAACTCTGACTTATACTTGAAATTTTAAGAACAAGCCGACGTCACTGGCTGGAAATGAGGACGCTCTACGTAATAATTTATTCAACTTACGAATTTCCGGATGATTCTACTTAGTTGTTCGAAATTTCTCAAAAAAGAGAAATGAGCTGTTATTTTTCACACATTTCAAATAAAATTTGCGTGCTTATGTTGTGTTTGTTAACAAACGTCCAATTCTAAGGGAAGAAAAACTGCTATTTCACAATTTCTTCATCATCCCCACAAGTATTTCTACCTGCCTATCATCAATATCCTCGCAACTCGGAGACATACTCGTTAAAAAAAAAATTTATTCACACCAGGAACTCCATCTCTCAGGGTCAGGAGTCGGTGTTCTCTGAAAATCATTGGCGCCTCCTTATGAAGCGCCGGCTCTGACAAAAGGGCAATTAAAATTCAAGCATAATTAAGCACGTGACTCACCATTGCAGGCAGCAATAATTAACAGTGTCCACAGGAACATTTCGGTGAAAGGCCTCGTAGAGGACGCCATTGTTGTCATAGTCCCTGAGCTTTTTCCTCGAGAAAAAACATCTGTTTTTTCAGGCACGGGGAATAATATTTCCTCATTCGTCTGCAACTGTACGTCGTTCCCGAATTCGTCACTTGGATTAACGGAAATATTTCGAGCTACGGGTCTCGGCTTTCGTAATTCGTCATTTCAAAAATTCGAATCGGAAACGCGCGCCCAACGGTCGCGCCGCAAGAATTTCCGGTCTTGAAAGATCGAGTGAATCAATCACTCGAGAGATTTTACTGATTATACGTTCCAGGGTATCCCCGGGGGGATTCGAATTCCACGCGTTCTTCTGCGCTCCCAACGTGCTCGGCCCACCTCTCGCGCGGAGAATCACGGCAAACTTTGACCCGTCGAAAACTCACGTCAAATTTCTCGTGTATGGAATTTTTTTCAGTACTGTTCTGATAACTTGGCTTTTTGAGGGGAAAATTTTTACATGCTCGAGTATTTTGAGACTTGGCCTATTAACGGAACAAAGAAATTCAAGTTCGGAGTCATTTTGCGGTGGGAATATTTCGGTACTCCGGTTTTGAGGGGGAATATCACCTCGGGGGGCTTTTTATCTCGGCTGACGAGGACTCGCGAAGCCGCGTGCACGATGTTACGCGCGAGACTGCAATGTGACGGACGTCCGCGTATAGGTTCGGCGTGTAACCCCCTCTTTTACTTTACCGGACCGAGGAATTTGCGCCCTCCGGGCTCATTGATATCGATGCGAAACGTTCCGCCTCATTCTTCTCATTCTTTGGACAGGGGTTTTCGACAGCGATTATTTTTGATGTCTGAAATATTGGTGTACAGAGACAAATATTCTGGGGAAAATGACTGTAAACTTGAGAACCGCAGTTTCATTAGATATTAAGGTACTACAGGAATCTTCCATTTATCAAAACCATTTTGCGAATAAACATTCGTTCAGCTAAACTCAGGGGAAATCCTCGCCACTGCAAGGAGATTTCTCGAAGACATCGCTCATTGGCTGACACTTTGAGAGAAAAGCGCAAAAAATATTGTTCTCCAATCATATTCCTCGGGTCTGTTTTCACTTGAAAGTGGTGGAGGGAACAGGGGAAGCTCAAGTTCAGATAAATGAGTAAAAATCGTTTAGATAAACGAGTGTTCAGATAAACGAGAGTTTAAATAAATTGAAGTTTCCTGTAAATATAAACTGTAGCATTCATGAACATAACTATCCCGTAGGAAAAGGTTCCATTGGGTTTCTGTTGGTTTCTCATGATTTTTATGTAGAGGAAACTTCCATTTATCTGAACACTCGTTTATCTAAACGATTTTTACTCATTTATCTAAACTTGAGCTTCCCCTGTTCCCCCCACCACTTTCAAGCGAAAACATACCGAAGAACGTGATAGGAGAACGGTATTATTTTGCGCCCTTCTCTCGAAGTGACAGCCAGTGAGCGGTTACTTCGAGAAATCTCCTCGCAGTGGCGGGGATTTTCCCTGAGTTGAGCTAAACGAATGTCTACATCGCGAAACGGTTTAGATAAATGGAAGTTTCCTGTATATTGTGTCATAAATTCATCCATGATTTCTGAATTACATTCATGTTCCATCATTCCTACAATATTTTTGTCCGCAAGCGGCATTCCGCATTGATTGTCTTTGGGGTGATCGAAGCAGTCAAACTGTTGAATGTTTTCTTTCATAAAATCATAAATGTTGATGTTTATGGCACTTGTAATTTCTAAATTCAGGAAGATGTACCCTCATCAAACGTAGTAATTTTTGGTGAAAGTACTTTCTGATTGATATCGCGCAGTTTCAGACATAAACATCGTTTACATGTCTTCAAAATAAACAGTTGGCTTATCATTTTTCTGCAGTCGAACGTGACTTGACTTTTCGTAACATTTTGACGGCCATACATACGTGCATCAAAAAAGCAAATGTTTTTCGTCTCGTAAAACACGTTATAAACCAAATATCATATTCGTGCAATATTTGGTCATGACTGGTCTTTTGTGTTACTTTTTTCCGAGTTCAAGCTGTTATTCCGAATAATCTAAAAAAACTAGACTAAAAGTATAAATCTAATATCAAACATCGTCTTCAAATATGAAAATTTCAAAATTCGATCTTACTGGAAAATAACTGAAATTTCACATTAATGTACAAAGCTACCATTAATCACGTAAAAAAATGTCATACGCATCGCGGAAATGAATGAAATTTCAAAAAAAATGTTATTTTCTTACTTTTTTGCGCATTCGTCACTCTGACTTCATCTATTTATTATGTGCAGAAGCATATTATGTAAATAACTTCCGAAGAGGAAAATATTTTCGTGTAAGAGTGATCACCTCATTGCGCAGTTAATAATAAAAACGTTAGATTTCTAACGAATTCTAGAATTCTAACGAAGTTATAACTTCGTCAGTTTCACCCCGACGCAAAATCAGCACGAATAAATTATACCTTTCAAAAGTTGATCCTGTAAGAAAATGCACTGAGGAAAAAAGGTGAATCCCGAACGATCTAATTGTTCGCATCAGCTCGAACAAAAAATGTTAGACTTTTAAAAATTTCCTCGTGAAAATGTTTCAAAATTGATGAGAGAATTCTTTTCAAAATTTGCAGACGACACTTTGTTCGAACACTCGTTCTGTTTTTCACGAGGTTCACCGGTGACGTAGCACCACCAATAATTATGCGAGGCAATCAGTTACGTTTCCGAAGATTTATTATTTTCCAACCAATGTTTATCGCGAAATTATGCGCAAGATCATTTTCCACACTGATAAATCAGTCATTACCAATTTACAGATTAAGCCTCCTGCGTTGGTGTGCGACGCAATTTCATCATGTGGCGCCAGCAATGCGGATACAATTTCTATCGTTTTTTCGATGTTCGTTGCACAGAAGTTTGGGTATTATTGAAATTAAAGAATTTTTAACTTTTTTACCATTTTTTCAATATAAATTACTTCGAATTTAAATATTGCAGAATTTAAAATTTGGAAAATTGAACTTTGAAAATTTCCAAATTCCAATTCTGGAGGCTCGAAATTTGAGAATTCGGAAAACTGCAATTTTTGAAACTTGTTATTTGTACGGTTTGGGAATTTCTACTGGAGATATCGTCGATTCCAAAATGCCTGGAAAACCACGAAAAAAGTTTGATCAAACTTTTTGCAAACTTCGATTAGAACTTTTTATACGGTAGAGGAGTAATTTTTTTGGTCTACAAATCGGATCACGAGCTGGATTGGAAATAATGATAATGGGAAAGTGCGGAGTCGAGTGCGAAAAGAGAAAAAATGAAGCGGGATAGGACAGTAATTTATTGAAAGAAGGTTACGGGCTCCCACGAACGTATGACCTTGCGCGATTGTGAACCTCCTTGAATAGCCTTGAACTTGTTCGCCCGAGGAATTTGCACGGGAAAAATGACTGATTCGAATACGTAAGAGGCGAATTCTATTGAGTACTCAATTTGACAACGTGCCCGGTTTATTTGAGCTGACTTACGATGATGTTTGGAATTTATAATGTTTGTACATATCGGAAAATGTTAATGTTATCATTGGAAATTTTAGAATATGAAATGGAAATGATACTCAGCATCAAAATTTAAAAATCCAAAAATTAAAAAAAAAACATAAATTTCGGACTGGAATTTCAAGATCCAATGAAAGATGGCTGGATTTCGCATAAATATTAATAAGTGTGAAATATACTCGAATGCTCTAAAATCACAAAGAAAAATTTGAAAATCGCATTGAAAAATTTCAAAAATTCCAAAATTCCCACCAAATTCATTTTTATGATAACATAATTCTTCAGTCCAACAAATTAAAGTGGTTATGTTCATGTCTTCACGAACCTATACTTAATTATATTTGAATGCAATCGTGATTTAGTTAACTATCATCAGATAACCGAGAGTTCATAAAAAAACATGCAATGTCGATCTCGAGCCTGGCACAATCGTCGCAGAATGTTTTAATGTCACGTACGTAGACAGTTTTGGACTCTAAATGCCCGTGAAATCGTGTAAGAAAAAACCTCATAAGCAATACGTTTCTTCAATTGAAGTGGACCATAATGATTCCAAGTCAAAGATTGTACGTCTTGAATTTTAAAAATGAAATACAAGTGTCGAATGTTTGTACGGTTTGTACAATTGCACATCACATTGTGGCTAAGGAAAACATACTTTTAATTGAGCTTCAAATTATGTAGGTGATTTTCTCGCAATCTTCCTTTTGAAAATTACGCAAGTCTCCCGGTACTTACAACAATTATTTATAAATTATATACCGTGAATCATGCATATATTATGTTCCTATAATACAGAGGTACATGCAGAGTAATTTTCACATTATTTGCCGCCCTGGCAAAATTGTTCTGTGCACGATAGTATTTTTGTAGCATCGAAAAATGTACCGTCTCCTAAAAATACATTAACTTTTTTTAAACTGGTTTTTTAGGCAGAACATCCAACAAATTTTTTTAAACAATTTCACGCGTAATTTTGCATGGTGCAACAACACAAACAATGTAAAATTTTGAATCTGTAGGTTGTACCAACTTTCATGTGATAAAATTTGAATTCTCTAGATCTATCGATTCTATCGAATATATCGATTATAATCGCATGGTCACTCGCGTCCACTTGTGTGCGTATTCGGAATTGCAGTTCGGAATTAAAATGTAAACAATGTCAGCTGTAGCCGAAAATAACACGCTGTCGGCGCGTGATTTTTTGAAAATCTGTCACAGAGGAGAAGTTCAAAAATTAAAAGTGATAATTGATAAAAATGGCGGTGATTTCGACTGGTCAATTTACCGGCATGCTTCTTCTGGCGACACCGGTTTACATCTGGCCGCTCAAGAAGGGCACGCGGACATTGTCAAATTATTGTGCAAGTGTGCGAAAAAGTTTCAGTGCGATGTGAACATCTCGAATTTTGACAGCAAAAGGCCGTTGCACGATGCCGCTCAGAATTCGCATCCGGATGTCGTTAAATTACTCATCAGTCAAGGTAATGTACTTTTTATACTGTTCGAAATGCGTTGAAATACAGTCAAACGACGAAATTCATCATAACCATCGGTAGCCGGCTAGCTTAGTGTAAAAAATAAAACAACCAGTCTCGAATGATTAATTTTGAGTATGATGTCGCTTTCAAAAATTTGTCGCCCCTAAAAATGAGTTTGATAAATTTCCTGTATTACAGGAGCTTTGGTAAATACATTCAAAAGAGCCGACTGGACACCTTTGATGTTAGCCTGTACTAAAAGTGGTCCCCAAGCAAAAGCGTGCATAGAAACTCTTTTCCAAGCGAACGCCGATCCATTTTTGCGCAACAAAGATGGCTGGACTGCATTTTTAATCGCTTGTCGCACTGGCGATTGCGATATAATCGATTCGTGTTTTCGCAATTTCGGTCCCAAATGTATAGACGATAAAAGCAAAAATGGTCGAAACATTCTGCACATAATTGGTAAAAACAATTTACTCAAACGTAACGAAGAAATCAAATCAGAAAAGCATTCCTGTTCTTTGCAGCATTTCATGGACATTTAGATGTGCTGAACTTCCTCGCACCAAAATGTCTTTATTTCGTAAATGCTTCTGATTCGACTGGGAGCAAACCTTTACACGAATCCGTAAAAAATCCGAACTCATGCCTAACAAAAAGGTTGATAGAATTAGGAGCTGACGTTGAAGCTACTAATGACCTGGGCCAAACTGTTTTACATATTGCAGCTGTTATTGGAAACAAAAACATTGTACTCCACATGATTGAAAATGAGCTTTTAGATATCGAATGTCTTGATGAACAAAGCATGACTCCTTTGATGACTGCTCAGAGAAATGGATCTCATGAAATTGTACAAATTTTGGAAAAGTATTGTCGAGGGCCAAATGTTTGAGTTTTTTTACAATCTTCGATAATTTCTAATAAATCTGTCGAAGTAAATTGATCCGAATTGTCATTCTCTATTTTTGAACTCTCTCCACTTTTTGTATTTTTGGGCAACGCGCGTCATTTTTCGGCTGCTTCTATTGTTAAACTTGACCTTAAAATTGCATTCCGTACAACAATATCATAAAAAAAAAATTCGAACTTGAGGAAAAGAAAGGTAAAACTTGCAATTTCGTGAATTAGAACCTTGACTTTTATTGACAATCCCTGCGCATCCCAGTTTTCACTCAACATTTTTCAATCGCGTTTTAAAAGCAACATTTTTTGTACAAGTTTTTCCAACTCCTAACAATGTCAACAGATTTACTGATGTATGGCACTTTTAATTCTTCTCGGAAACATACATTTTCATACTATGCCAACACGTTCGAAAATTGCCAACATATATACTTCTGAGAAAGCGATACTGATAGAGTCAACATTCTCAACCATTCCATAAAATATATAACAACGATCAACAAGTCTAATGCAAACGCGTCCCTGCCCTATCACAATGTTGGTATAGCTGCACTCAGTATAAACTTTACTGTAAGTCAACATCGGCCATAACTTGATTTTCTACACCTTCGTCTTTCCACAGAATTACTGACATTGAGGATAATTTGCTCGCTACATTCATTTTCGTGAACATTTTTTAATTTCTCGTTTCATAGCGCATTTTCTTTGACACTCATTCGCGTGAAATGGTGACACGTAATGAAGAAAAATAACATAAGTCGCTGTAAAGTGCCAAAAGGCGAAAGTATTGTTTTGAGATTCGGCGATGAACAACAATTTTGCTTTTTATCTACTTCCGCCCAAACGAAAGTGTATATCCGGATCGAATCGAATATAATAATCCCATCTGAAAATATTTCAACGAATGAAATCGTAAATAACGATGCTTGCAAGCAAGCAGCATGACAGTATTGTCGATTTATTGTTATTTACACAACTTGTGCTTTCAAAAGCATCGATTCACTCTCGCGAGGTATGAATGAAAAGCTTAACAGTCAATGCAAGGAAGTAACTTAATTATTGGAGAGTATAAAAATATGCGATGAAATCTACATCTTCCATGTTCGCTCGCGGATAGTTGTTTTCATTCAACAGATATGGTCGACCATAAACATTCACAAAAGTTCCAAGTTTCTAATCAAACAGCGGACTATGAAAAGTGTTGACGAGTCCAGCTCGATTAGCAATCGATTCGCAAAAATACGCCATCTATCGGGATTCATTCTTCGATAGTGAGAAGAAGATCTTCCCCTTCTATCTTCATGCCGACATTGACGTCGAGAGTTTTTATTTTCCCTGCTCGCGGTGCTTGCACGACCATTTCCATTTTCATCGCGGATAAGACGATGAGAGGCGTGCCTTTGTCCACTTTATCGCCGACTTTGACTTTGATTTCCACCACGCTCCCGGGAACTGGGGCCCCGATCTGGGCTTTATTTGTTTTATCGGCTTTCGGGTGAATGTGAAGTTCCTAAAATGTGCATTGGACTATAGCATAACCATCGAACACTGAATCTCGTGAGTCTTTTGGAGGTTAGGTTTGAAGATTTTACACTGATATGGTTTTTCGCCAGTGTGAATACGTTCATGTCTGTACAGATAAAGTGCGTCTTTTGAAGATTAGATTTGCATATTTTTCACTGATACGGTTTTTTGCCAGTGTGAGTGACAAAATTCAATTTTTGAAACTTCATATACACGGTTTTCTGTTAGTGTGATTACTGACATGACTTTTTAAATATTGAATTAACGTTAGTAAGGTTTGTCGCCAGTGTGAGTGCGAACATGAAACTCTTTGTGTATAAAGATCACGCTAGTGCGGTTTTCTTCCAGTGTGAGAACGATCATGTCTCTTTAAATAGATTGAGTCGTTTGGGGTGCGTTCCGTAAGTCGATTAAGTTCTTTTCAAGCATGATTATTCATACTTCTGAAATCATGCGTGAGTAGAACTCAAACGACTTTTGGAACGCACCCTTGAAGGTTAGGTTTGCAGATTGTACACTAATTCGGTTTTGATTACTGACATTACTTTTTCAATGTTAACTTGAACGTTAGTACGATTTTTCGACGATGTGAGTGTTAAATATGGAACTCTTTTTGTATAAAATTCACGCTGTTTTGGTTTTTTTCCAATGTGAGTACGCTCATGTGTATTCTGAGTGTGAGTCTTTTGAAGATTAGGTTTGCAGATTTTTACTCCGATACGGTTTTTCGCTTGTTATTAGAGGGTTTTCTGCCAGTGTGAGGACTGACATTACTTTTAAAATGTCAGTATTGTCAATTCAACAGTAATAAGTATGGTTTTTCGCCAGGGTGATTGAAAACATGAAACTCTTTCAGTAAACTTTACGCTGGTTCAGTTTTTTTCCAGTGAAAGTATACTATCAATAAACTTTAAACGTTTTTAGGAATTTTTGTGGATCTCAGGATTAAGAATTTTCAACACTAAAAAATTCCTAAGGCCTTGTTGTGGCACGTGTAACGGCAAAAGAGGAGGTTATGGTAATGCTCGGACCTTGCAATAAACGAGTCTTGACTGTAAATGAAACAAATTACATACTTTGGCGGCTTCTTTGTCCTTGATGAAAACTGATCGCAATTGCCCGTTCATTTCGAAAAACACCTCGCGTTCTCCATTTTCGGTGAGGTCATCGGCCACGGCCAAAGCCTTGATGGTCAGCGTCTTTCCCCTTTCTATGGTGACGTCGAATTCCTCGCCCGCTTTAGGACCCGTGAGGAAAACTCTCGTACCCAGTTTGTCAACGGGTCCAAATTTCTCCCTGAAGACGAGGTAGTCGTTCGTCACGTCGGGGTAAAGCGCTGCTGACATGACGTCTTTGTTCGAAACACGTGAATGAGATTCTTCGAGTTTTTTCTTCAAGGCGTCGAAATCGAATGGCGGAAAACTCTCTCCAGGCCTGCCTTTGATTCGTGGCATGTCCCTTAATATTTTCGATCTGAAACGCCGATTGCTCATGAGAAGTGGATTTCCCGGAATTGGAAAATCAGTGTTGTGCAAGGTGGAATGTCAGCGAGCAATACTCAATATCAATTTCAAAAAAAGAACAAAAGACGATCGAAGTAATTGAAGTGTCCAAATCATTAGTCTCCGAAAGTGACCCACCTGAGTGGTTCAGGGAATCCACCATACGGTTCTCCAATAGTGCCTTGGAAGAACTCGATGACTGATTTTGGGAATGACAATTCCTCGGCTCTGTTGACCACGTCTTCAGGCGTGAGTTTATTTTGTACCATGAACTGGGCCAAATCGCCCACGATTTTCGAGCTTGGCGTGACTTTGATCAGATCGCCAAGAAGCAAATTGGCTTCCCTGTACTTCTTCTTCACATCTTCGAAAAGTTCACCCAAGCCGAGGGAATAGGCCTGGAACTGGAGGTTTGTGTACTGACCACCGGGAATTTCGTTGTAGTAAACGTCAGCGTTTCCGGATTTCATCGTTGTTGTGCATTCGAAAGGCGCGTACAAGGTTCTCGTTTGTTCCCAGTACGCCGAGTACTCGGAAATGTCGTTTAGGTCCATATTCGTAGCGAGAGGCGTGCCTGGAAATTTTTAGTTCGATTAGCGAGGAACGCAACGTTTTCATAAAACGTAAAGTCCAACTTTTGATTACTTCTGACCGGTGCAAAAAAAATTTTAGATGTAAAACTTGTCATTCAAAGAATCTTCAAATTTTCGATTTATTCATTCATCATGTCTCTATCAACCTTGTAAAGAAGCAACGACAGCGCCCATGGAAGGCTGGCTGGTCATTCCGGACATGCTATCGACGGCGACGTCGACAACGTCGGCACCGTGCTCGACGCATTTCAGCATGGACGCGACGCCCGTGCCGGCTGTGTCGTGCGTGTGAATGTGCAGAGGAACGTCCGGGTGTCTCTGCCTGATAGCGTCGATCAATATGCTCGCTGCTCTCGGTTTCAAGAGACCGGCCATATCCTTGATCGCTAGGACGTGCGTGCCAGCTTTCACCAGTTCATCCGCCAAATCCGTGTAGTATTTCAAGTTGTACTTGGTTCGGGTTGGGTCACTCACGTCGCCCGTGTAGGAGATTGCTGCTTCTATCACTCCGCCTGCTTTTCCCACTGCCTCCATTCCTCAAAACGTGAAAATAATCCAGATAGCAAAAAGAACGAGTTATTTTTAGCACTATGTTACGGAGTCAGTTTGAAGTTTTTTGAGGATTATACGAACTCAACTAAAAGACATCGAGAAAAGACTTACCAACAACAATATTCGGCAAATAATTGAGAGAATCGAAAACCCTGAAGACGTCCATTCCGCACTGCACAGCGAGCTCGCAAAATTTGAACACGACATTGTCCGGGTAATTGGTGTACCCGACTGCGCTGGCACCTCGTAAAAGCATTTGAAATGGTATATTCGGGATGGCTTTCCTCATGTTTTCCAGTCGTTCCCAAGGACACTCGTGCAAGAATCGCAAAGCCACATCGAAGGTTGCGCCGCCCCAATTTTCCAGGGAGTAAAGGTTGTTGAATTTATGAGCGACGAAAGGGGATATGAGAAGAAGATCGTGTGACCGAACACGGGTCATCAGTACGGATTGATGGGCATCTCGGAAAGTCGTGTCCATAAGGAGTGTTCCTTTGTGTTCTCGTACGGCTTTCGCGAAAGCTTCGGGTCCTTTTTCCTTTAGGATATCGCGGAAACCTTTCGGAGGGTTCAGCAGGTCTAGAAGGGTTCGATCCGAAAATTAATTATTTTTCTGACGAAGTTTTTAGCGGTTTTGTAACCATTTATGGTCATTCCAAGTCGATTTTGATTCTGGTGTTTACCTTAATGTGTGCCAAATTCGGATTTTAATGGAAATTCGTGTTCCTATTTGGCATGCGTAGAATTTACACCAAGTACAGGAAACTTCCATTTATTCACTCTCGTTTATCTAAATACTCGTTTATCTAAACGATTTTTATTCATTTATCTAAATTTGAGCTTCCCCTGTTCCCTCCACTACTTTCAAGTGAGAACAGACCCGAGGAATGTGATTGGAGAACAATATTTTTTGCGCTCTTCTCTCAAAGTAACAGCCAATGAGCGATCACTTCGAGAAATCTTCTCGCAGTGGCGGGGATTTCCCCTGAGTTTAGCTAAACGAATGATTACATCGCGAAATGGTTTAGATAAATGGAAGTTTCCTGTATCAAAAATCAACATGAAATAACTCATACCCACAAGCGTACAAACGATAAAAAAAAGCAACAAACGTAAAACACGAAATTAGTAATCATGCAAGTTTTATGATAAATGACTTTTCGAGAATACGAATAGCGGTGAAAAACACGGTATATTATAGTTGTGCATTTATTTCGATTTGCGTAATGAAACACGACACTGGCATACCTGAACCTTCCGAATCACTGGCTTCTTCGTCTGCTACTAATTTAGCAAAGTCTAAAAATTGGAAAACAAAATGATAAAAGCATGCGAAAAAACATAGATTATCAATGAAAAAAAAAATGAAAAAACATAGCGATGATTATCATTATTCGATCAAGTAATGTTCTAACTTATTTGAATTATTTGATCATTGGTGATTTCTAGAACTTTCTCATCCATGACTCTTGTTAATATTGATGACGCGTGACCATTAATTCGCTGCGCAGGACTCTCTGTCACACAAAAGAAAATACTTGAATGTCACGTAAATGATTAAGGCGTGTACACATGTATCGATAATGTGCAAGAACATCGAAAAGTAGAGGTACTTTTTCACACCAATGTCACTACCAAGTTTTCAGGATAAAAGTGTTGATAAATAAAGAAAAGAAAGGTACAGAAATGTCGAAACAAAACGCAGTTGGAAAAAGCTCTTCCGTAATTACTTACCTAAGGCGATTTGAGGCACGTGAGGTTTTATTTCGGAAGGTTTCATCTGCGTGGTCAAAGGCGTGCTTGGGCCGTTCACCAGAACGTTGCCTAAATAATTGAGTAATTTTTGAGCGCGATTTTGGCTCGGGTGAAATTGGAAGAGCTGAGGATTTTCGTCGATGAAGTTCGTGTCGACTAGGCCGTTCAGGAATTTTTGGTTCTCCAAGACGTTCAGCAAAAATGGTATGTTTGTTTTTACACCGCGAACTCGGAATTCGCATAAGGCACGGCTCATTTTTGCGCAGGATGATTGGAGATCCGTGGCATGGGAAATGACCTGTAAATTATGATTCAAATGATACGAAATAGTTCGTCCAGCGGAATTGAGTCGAATATTTTATTTTAGGATTTCGGTTCTACCGAGTTTTTTTTTTTTAATTTAATTTTCTGGCTTTTTGAGAGGTTTTTTATGGTCATAATATTTTAATAGATGAATACCTTGACGAGAAGAGAATCGTAGTAAGGAGAAATGATCGCCCCGGCAAAAGCAGACGCGCCGTCCAATCGTATACCCATCCCTTCGCCGGACCGGAAAACTTCGATTCTTCCGGTGTCCGGTTGGAAGTTATTGGCGGGATCTTCTGTAGTTACGCGACACTGAATCGCGAATCCTCGGGTTTTTATTTTGTCTTGTGTCATTCCCAATTCCGGTAACGTTATACCTTCGGCGACGCGGATTTGCGACTGGACGAGATCAATGCTGCAATGAGAATATAGAATTATTTTTACAAACGACTGCAATATTCATCAATATTGTTGTGGAATTAATTTTTCAATTAGAAAAATCGAAAATTGTTTTCTGAATCACTGAGTCCCCTTATTCAATATTCCCTTAGTTATGTAAATAAATTGCAAGTTTGGAGTTTCAAACTTAATTTTTCAGATCGCTATTTGAGCAATCATTTTTGTCATTTTCATTAATTATCATCAAGTTAATCAAAAATTACATTTCTAAACCAGTAATGAGTCATTCCGGGAGTTCTCAACAATTTACGTCGAAAATGCATGGAACCATTGATAGATAATAAAAAAACGAAAAACATAATTTTATCTAATTCACGTCGTTCACGTTTTATCTGTAATATCCAAAAAATACCCGGTAATCTCTTCGGTAACGGTATGTTCGACTTGGAGCCTGGCGTTGACTTCAATAAAGTAGAAATTCCCAGTTTCGTCGACCAAAAATTCGACGGTCCCGGCGTTCGAGTATTTAACGTGTTTCGCTAATTTCACCGCGTACTCCAGCATTTTGTCCCTTGTTTTGACGTCCAAATTCGGAGCTGGAGCAATTTCAACGACCTAGAAAGTAGAAAAAATATGCTGTCTAAATTTTGTATTGATCTCTTTTCTTGTAATCACGGACGTAGGCATGAAAATTATTTTGATTTTCAGTCATGGACCCGGAAATTCGCAATTTCAAACTAATAGTGAACATCACCCAAGTCCTTTTTTTCCTCGAAAATTAAGATGTGTATGTTGAAGATCGAAAATCAACTCTTGCAGACATTTCGAGTCAGTTTACGTAAACTTCATGTAAACATTGTGTAAACTGTGTGTGTAACACTGCTTACGTAATTTACTGTTAAATTATTTCAATTCATACATACATGAATCTTCTTTCAGTTCCCTTATGCACCCTTCCCCCCTGTCTACAGCTCAAAAGTGAAAAAAAAAAACCTTTTGATGTCGTCGCTGCACAGAGCAATCTCGTTCATAAAGATGAACGACGTTTCCAGCTTGATCCCCGAGTAATTGCACTTCGATGTGTCTCGGCCTTTCAATGAACTTCTCAATGAACATAGCACCATTTCCAAAAGCAGACTTCGCTTCGGACGAAGCTTGTGTAAACAATTCTTTAACCTCCTCCATTCTTCGAACGACTCGCATTCCTGGAAACAGTACCACATACTTAAAAACCTTCCCAAATCGGTAAATCTCAAAATCCATTCTACGATAAATTTTCCTAACTTCAGAAACTCAACCAAATGAAAAAAAAAAGCTCGAGGACAAAAAAATGGGAACGCGCTTCGTGAATAGACGTAAATTCCGAATGAGTTCTTCTCATCTAGGTCGAACTACGAAATGTTCAGTGCGAAAAGCGTTGAATAATTAGTAATGCAGTGTTGCGTTGGAGCCGGGTGAAAGAGCATTAAAATTTGATCGTATTGAACAAAGGCAATCGGTGTAATTGCGATCAGACTTTGCTGGCCGGGCGATCGTGCAATTTTACAGAAAGCCTGTGCAATTTTCCAGTAGCACTGAATAGAAACACAACCTATTTCCTATGGATGATTTGGTTGTACCTCGTCCACCGCCGCCATAAGCAGCCTTGAAGATCACCGGAACACCGTGTTTCTGGCAAAATTCCGCGGCCTCCTCCGCTGTGGTGATGGGTCCATCGGTGCCTGGTATGATTGGCACACCGGCGTCGATCGCGATTTGTCTGGCTTCGATCTAAGAAAAATTGAAAAGTTTCGACATTAGTGGAATAGTATATTGTTCTTCAAGTCGGAGAATAACGGCTTTTCACAGCTTATTGGTCAACTTGCAATAAGTTGAATAGTCTGAACACCTAAACTTAGAATTCGTGAAACATTTCGTACTTCAGGTGATCTCAAAATTACTTGTGAGCATTCAAATACGAAATTTTGATTTTTATGATTTTTATGGGAAGTTTTAAGAATGTTTATGGTCGACTTTACGATGCTATAGCTCAATCACACCAGCGTCTAGACGGATAAGTCGAATTAGATGACGATATTCTGTTATAGGCGCATTCCAAGTTGGAAAATCCTCTTATAAGACGTCTTTAAGAACCTTGTATGGCTACCTTGTCTCCCATTTTGTGTACGGCGTCTGGACTGGGCCCGATGAACCTCATACCCGCGTCGATGATGGCTTGTGCGAAATCCGCTCTCTCGGACAAAAAGCCATAACCTGGGTGTACGGCATCGACGTCGTTCTCTTTGGCAACCCTTATGATTTCCGGGATGCTGAGGTACGCTTGAATTGGCGAAAGTCCTCGGCCGATGATGTAACCCTCGTCAGCTTTTTGCCGGTGCATTTGCATTTTATCCTGCTCCGAGTAAACGGCCACCGAGCGGATGCCCAGTTCTGTGCATGCTCGAAATACTCTGATGGCGATTTCGCCTGGGAGAGGGGTACATAGTTATATGATTAGGCGAATATTTTCCTTTTTTTTCGATTTTCCCAACCAATTTTTGACAGTTAAAGTTTTTTTATTGTTAAAAATTGATTGGGAAAATTGAAAAAATTAAAATCGTGAATTTTAGTGCTAGAATGGAAATCTACGTTGTTTACAAACATATAAAAGTGTCTGGAAAATTGCTCAATCACTTGCTTGACCGTGATTTTTTCTGAATTGTGTATAATCAGTAATAAATCATATGTTCATGAATCCATCTTTACATAAATCCTTGCGTAAGTTGTATAGTCCAAAAGACATCATAATATTAGGAATTGATAATGCTGCCAAAAATAGATACGACCAAAACTTTGTGTTCATAAAGTTTAGTCTAATTATAAGAACCCGAATAATTTCAGCTTTAGGCTCACGTGTGCGGTCGAAAAAATGCACGAAAAATAGTTCTGGTACAAACTACGTAGTTTTTAGAAACTTTAAAATTATACGAAACTTCAAGTTTCCGAAATTTCCAAAACTTCGAAACACCAACATTCCGAAATTTCAACTTCAAAATTGTTCAAATCTGTTAAGTTTTCAAAATCTTCGGAATTTCGTAAGTTCAAAATACTTCGAAATTCGGATATTCTTGCAAATTTTTCAAAACTTCACAAACCCAAAAACTTCAAAAATTGTAAAACTTTCGAGTTTCGAAACTTCAAAATTTTCTGAAATTCTTTAAAATTCAAAATTACAAAACATCAACTACCCAAAAAAAATGTTATTTTTTCTCAAAATTAGAGACTAATTTTTTCTCAAAACAACAAATTTCCTGTATTTTATTCATTTTTTGGATCAAATTTACACCTATAAGATTTCCAACAATTAACTGCATAATTGTATGAAACTCCAAAATTTCCAAAGTTTAAAAATTCGTAAGCTTCGAAAATTCCAAACCAAAATCAATACTCATCGCCCCAATACTTTACCTCGATTTGCCACGAGGACTTTGCGAATCGGTTTGTATTCGACGCCGGTCCCATAATGCTTGGTGCACCCGTTCAATAAGCCCCTGGTTTTTCTGCACCTGACGAAAGCTTTGTTGATCTTCCGAATCGAGTACATGTTCCCTCACCACGGATATATTCTTCGTCTGAAAATCGCGATCCTGGAGTATTTTGCCGACTTTATGATCCGGTTTTCGTTTTTCGCAACTTGGGCTTCACCGAAAGTTCATCATCGCGCAAAAAGTGGGCGCACTTTTTTATCCAGGTAAACCGCATGCGTCCGTGCCTTTTGGGGATATCCGAACGTTTAAGGCTCGTCCTTGGGTTCCCTCATCGATGCCCGAGTCACTTTTTTTCTCCTCAACAACGAAACCTGAGTTCCTGGAACATTCCGTATCGTAGATTGCATTGTTTTTTACTCGCCTTTTGTTTGTTTAGTCTGGGAAAAGTTAAAACTCGACTGATAAGTCGAGCCTCGATGACGAGACGTTTTCCGATAGCGCGAACTAATTATAATTAACGTCAGCCGCGGACGAGCTAAACAAAGTGAAGTTGGTGCATTAATCAGTCGAGTTCAATGACGATCGGGCATTGATTATCTTTTTCATTTAGGTTTCTGGAGTACGTGCGCATTTTTCTGCAGAAAAACACAGTATTTCGGGCTTGAAGAAACCATTACAATTTTTGAGGTTATGTATTCCAACTGGTGAAATTTAAGTTGCTGTATAATTTCGTAGTTAAAGAAATTGGGTCCGAGACTGTGAAGTTGATGAAGACATCAATAGAAGAAATACTACAAATTCGAGAACTATTCCGAATTTCAACACAATTCAAAATCCAGCCGTAAAAATTCTGAATCCATGAATTTCGAAACCTGCGATGGGCCATAAAATCTCATTCACATCATGATGTAAATGAGATCACGATCGCGCGTTCGCGATTTAACAATAAGACGATTCAAAGCAATAGCGAGCGGTTAATGCCGGGAGCCGACTCATTTATTTGCCGGTCTTTTTCAGATCGCGAGTCCCGTGACCTCTTTCTTATGCAATATAGACTCTGAACCTTTCGGTAGACGATTTGCAATTTTATCGGACGTGCCTCTGATTCGACCGGCTTGTTTGCGCGTTTAAAATGATACACACTTTCACATGAATGACTCGATTCATTACGATCCGGGGCAACGTTTTGACATTTTCACGCCGGCTCGGAAGAACGGGGTTTATCGCGAGACAAAGTACGCTGTTTGCACTTTTCAAGGTTGAATTGAATGTAATTACACGATGGTTGGAAACGATGGCACGTTTTTTACAAGTTTCGGAAATTTTTTTAATCGCGTGGAATTGAGAGTGATGCAGTTTTTTTGATTGTTTATGTTAATGTTTATTCTACGCAAATGTGGAACGTTTTTTCGTGTGTCTCATGCCAAATTTTTCGTGTATATTCCTAAGCAAATTTAAACATCGAATTCTTTGAGTTTCCGCTTTTTTTCGCTCCAGATGGAGCTTACAAAATTTTTTGAAAAATGTCGAAGAAAAAATAAGGTTTTAACTATTCAACTATTAATGCCAAGTTTATTTCGGAATTTTTGGCATTAGTTTTTCGACGCTCCTCGTGAGACCTTCATTCTGAAAACGCGTACTCGAACTCGGTTACCCAATAACAGGAAGAGGACAGAAAAGTAGGCCTTGTACGGATAATCTGCATTTCATGAAAAGCTTCCACAATGGAAAAAATGTTCTTCAGGTGAGTTGCAAACATATATTGCTTCAGAACGCGTATTCTATTTTGGGTTTCACAAAAATAGCGAATTCCGCTTGCGTTCTTCATGTCGTTCATTTCGTATTTTACATTTTTTTTTTATTCGTTCGCGTATTATTTTAGGATAACTTCCTGAATAGCCGAATGAAAGAGTCAATTTTAACACCATTTTCTGGAGTGAATTTGGCGTGGTATAAGTCCACGCAAAGTTCCAATTTCAGGTTAGAGTGAAGAAAGCTTTCATGTAGTTCACACGTTCTCACCGTGTAAACATTCTTTTAGCTGAACTCAGGCGAAGTGCCCTTGTGCACAGGTCTAATAATTTATTACTCCAATCGCATGCGATTCCAAACGATTTACGAGACGCATGCAAGGCCACAATAATACACATCGTGTCGTTATTACCCCTATTTGCACGACGAATATTAAAAATTTCTGACATAAGACTGCCGGAATACTGAAAAGCATAAGTCTGCTTTCAATGTAAACATTGACATAGATACCAAAATTACATGAAAAATTCTCGAATTCAATCTGGCGGCAACATTTATTCGGTCAACAACTGAATAAACAGCTTCGTTAATAAGGATTCAGTCTTTTTATCATCAGAAGACAAACACTTTTATGGGGTCGTGTTTTTCACTATGCTTATATGTTTTATCCCGCCATTCAATGTAATAATAACAATGCATATAAAACGAAATGACTGAAACTTCCATTTATTTAAACTCTCGTTTATCTGAACGATTTTTACTCATTTATCTAAATTTGAGCTTCCCCTGTTCCCTCCACCACTTTCAAGTGAAAACAGACCCGAGAAATGTAATTAGAGAACAATATTTTTTGCGCCCTTCTCTCAAAGTGACAGCCAATGAGCGATCACTTCAAGAAGTCTCCTTGCAGTGGCGGGGATTCCCCCTGAGTTTAGCTAAACGAATGTTGCGAAATGGTTTAGATAAATGGAAGTTTCCTGTATATTATACAAATACTGTATAAAATCAATGTATGAATAAAGCACTTTTATACACCTCAGGGTAATGAACGGTCCTTTATTGCCCTGCTCGGGTCCGAAAAACCTATTATTGCCCTTCGGTGTATATTAAGGTATCGTATGCAACATAAGGCAAACAATGTTTTAGACTCATGCGATTGTATCCCTCGGCTTCGCCTCGGCCGAAGCCGAGATTTCAGTTTCAAAATTGCTTTTATTATATCTTTCGCTGCTATACAGGGTTGTAATAATACAAGTGTTTTCATACATGCACCTAGTTATTAGATGGCAACTCGAATCATATAAAAATATATTTGAGTTTTGTTTTAGCGTTGAATTACATTTGTTGATATGTCAATTTCGTTTGCGATAAAATATTTGAGCCTTGTAAAAACCCGCAGTAATTCTATGGGATTACTCATTTTTCCCGATGTATTGTTCACTCCACATAAGATCTCGCAATAGTCAGTTTCGTTAATTAACATCAGAAGTTTGGCTCCTCTTTATCTCGATCTATTTCTGGAGAAAGAAATTAAACGTTGCGACACGCGAGCCTCGCATCGTCCCGTAAAGTCTTGCGGAACTCGAGAAGAAACAAGTGCAATTAATCGAAATCAAATTCGTAGTAACAATTGAAGCGCAATTACAGGTAATTATTCCTCAGATTTATCGACTGCGTGAATAATCGCAGCGTATAATCTGAGGTAAAAGCAGTCGGTTGGCGTGAATCAGGTTTTATCTCAAGAGCGTTCGAGAAAAGTAGCGACGTCTCAACAAAATTGCTCATGACACTGCACTTATCACGATCTAATCGATACTGAGGAGATGTTCTGTTGAAGATTAAAAATTTTCTGAAGGTATTACTCGTATTACTGCAAGAGAAAATTTTAGTCAGTTGAGTTGTTGTTCTTCGACTCCTTTATTTTTCACATCGAGATGTACAATCGATTTTTAATCAGTTCCTGTTTTTTGTGGAAATTTTTCGTATAAACAGAAGATTATACCGACACTTACGTCGTATTCATAAGTATTATTTGAAGTTAATGTGATGATAAATTATAGTTATGTGATTGTTTGTAAGTTATTGATGGACTGTAAAAAGGCTGGTTTGTGGTGACGTTGATGAATGAATAATTTTCATCGTTTTGACTCTTTGGGTTCTTTGCCAAGTTTTCGTCTCCGTGACGTAAAGATAGTCATTCATAGTACTGTACGTTACTATATGTTTCGGAAGTTTTCGTGCTAGATATACATATATTGATTTGTGGGTTGTGTGGATTGGGAAGTAACAGATAGAATGACGTAACTTATAACTGTAAAATTAATTGTATGTGGGCTCAATGACTGACTGAAAAAAAACCAAGTTATTCTAAATACAGTCCGGACTCGTTTATCGAAACGGCCCTCGATTGAATGGTCTCGTTTATCGAAACTCGTTAGGGGCTCCCACCGCTAGTCTCTGAGCTAGCGTTTGATTAGTCGAAAAGTTGTAAGAGGGGATGAAATTTAGAAAAATCGTTTGATTCTTCCTTTGACCCAACAGCGATCGAGACCGCAGTTGTAATTGGTCGACACTTCGTGCGACTGTCAATGGTGGGGGTAAGGAGAAAGATCGCGTGTTCTAATAAACGAGTCTTTAGCGTTCCGATAAACGAGTTTCCCGATAAACGAGTCTCCCGATAAACGAGTCCGGACTGTAGAAAATAAGACAGTTTTCAAAATTACTTCTTCGATTAAATAAAAATTTCTGACGGACTGATATTTTATATATACTTTGAACTTTTTGGTATTTTTAGTTCGTGCGTGGGTACTTCGGACATTTTTTGTGTTTTTGTGAAATTCGCGGCGATATTTTCAAAGATTTCTTGCATTCTTTAGTTAATTAGTACATTTTATATTAATCAATTTTTTCTTAGCCAAATCTCTCGCACATTTTCGAAACAATCACAAAAGTCAAAATTCCAAAACCATCGAACATATCACAATTTCCTTTGGCTAACCAAAGAACATTTTTCGAGCCAATAAAAAAATTCTCAAGGAATGCAAACACTCATGAGTTTTTTCGTCTCGTCTTTCCTCCGTGACTTCAAAATAGACTCACAAATACCCAAGAGCAACAATTACTCCGAGAAAAAATTTTTCCTGTTAAAAAAACGTATATAATTATTTTTCACACGCCCCCTATTCCATAAAACACGCAGAAACCAGTTTCCCCCAATCCTAAATAAGTAACATAACAAACAGTTAATCAACGAGCGCGACAACTCCCCTGCCAACAATTTACGCAATTCAAAATTACGATTACACGAGCGTGAAGTGCGCCGAGCGCGAATCAATCAAAAGGGTGAGTACCCTAAATGAAACGAGCATAATACACAGCAAGTTGTGTAATATCCGACCTTTGCACTTTATTCATGTTCAACGATTTTTTGTATCGCTGGTGTGCAACCGCATTCTCATTGGAGCCCACGTTCTACGTGTCGCGGCTTGAAAACAAATTTCCCCATGTACGGAAAATGAGATAATCGATGCCCGCGGACGTTTATCCCGATTCGACAAAGCTCGTCTTAAGGGGAAATTCGCGAGTTTATCAAGGGTCGGATTACAGGGATGCGAAAATAGAAAACCTCGTGCGTTTGGGTGGAAGTTGGGGGGATTTCATAGTTGGGGGTCAATGCCGAGGGCGGTTCCATTTATTATCGGGTACTTACGGGGGTGGCTCGCCGGGATTTCGAGCTGCCGAAAGCTGGAGCACGATGTAATCTCGCTCGGCGTAGGAACCGAACGAGCACCTCGCTGGCAATCTACTGACGTGAATGCGCTTTACCCGCGATTGCGTGCTTACGAAAATCAACAGTCGCCATCTCGTTACGGAAGCGAAAGGCCTTATCTTCACGTACGCGAATGATAAACAAACTTTTTCGCAACTTTTGAACACACCTCCTGGGTCGAGTGTTTTGTTTTTTCGTGGTACTCACATATCTTGAAACGTCATTCTTCGAGCTTATCAAAAGCTCGATTGTAGTGACCTTTCGCCAGGTCGAGGGGGGTGGATAAAATCCAGGGGAGTGGGAAAATGTTTGGTTCTGATATGAGTACGACTAAATCAGACGATAGTGAATATTGATGTGAAATGTGATATGACTGACGGTTACTTGTTTGATAATAATCGTGTCGAGAATCGAGCTTTCTTTTATTTATGTACGTCTGATGCAAGCTTATCAGTGAATCTGCTGAATGTAATACTAATACAGTCCGGACTCGTTTATCGGGACGCGCGATCGTTCCCTTACCCCCGCCATTGACAGCCACGCGACACATCAACCAATTGCAATAAGCCTTGACCGAAGTTAAGTCGAAGGACCAATAAAACACTCACTTTGAAACGAGCCCTGAATTTAAAAAAAATTTAATTTAACTGAACAATTTATATACATATCCGAGAAAACAGAGTCAACATAAACGAGAGTTTATTGTATTCCAAATAAATTTGTATTCCATTTCTTTTTCTTTAGTTTCACCTACCGATATATCGATCTGTATCTCGGAAATATATATATATATAACAGATTTTACATTGTGGCGTTCCTATAAATAGAGAGTTTGGCCATCTGTAATGTGTTAGTGTGTGCGTGTCACCGCTGGATCCAAAATGGCGGTGGTACACACAGATACATTCGAAACGTACATACAATCGCTTCTTCCTATTGTAGCTGCCATTTTGGATCCAGCTTTGGAGAGAGCCAATCAAACATTTGCGCTGGAATGGCCAAACCCCTATTTAAAGGAACTCTAATTGTGGCTTATGGGTGATCGATATATTTCGATACATCGATAGGTGAAGACATTACTAACATACTGTAGAATCATATATACACATTTTTTATTGTTATTTTCCTATCTCCGATGATACTGTCGATCGAAATCTCATCGCTATGATTTCACATCGCAAAAAGACCAAAAAATCGTGAAGTATGAGAATGACGCATTGACAATCTGCAAAGTTTCAGTATTATTTTGACTATTTTGAGCATTCGAATTGCTTTTATCTTCAAAGCTTAAGATTATCCCAGAGATTTTCTACACCTTGATAAAATACTCGAAGCTCAAGACGGCTGAACCGAGAATGTATATTCTCACGGGATGATGGCACCTCAAGAGCATGAATATCATGCTTTTTCTGACGCCCAAGGGCCACACATGCCAAGAAGTGTCGTATCTGTGAATCAGTTCAACAAAACAACTTTTCCTGCGCGTACAACGATGACAGATATCACAATTAGTGTGATAATAATTTTTTAACGAATACATAAAGTTTCCATTCATTTCACATCCGTTGACGAACTATTATTACACTAATTTTCCCCAGTCAACGTGAGAAAAGTACGATTAGAACATGACAACAGCGGGAAAACGCGCACTTTTCCCACGGAGTTTAAGAAAAATCATTTATACAGCCTGTCTTGCAGCGTATCGTGAAAACCGAGTATCACTTCCCCGATGAAACCATAAAGAAACATAGAACTCAGCGTCATGAAAATATAACCTACCGCTTGTGGTATCGTTTCTGGTTGTCTATCAAAGGTTATCACCATCTGAAAACGTACAAGAATAATGTTCGAGAAAACGGAAACGAGTTGAAGTGAAAGTCGTCTAGAAGATCGTCTGACAGAGGCAAGACGATCGTCTGAGGATAATCACTTGTAAAAGTGATAAAATGAATCGACGCAAAAAACGAAAAATTATTGTACTAGGTATAGGAACGAGCTTTGCATTATAATTCCGGTGAGTACCACACTTCCGAACGAGTACTGTAAATATTTTGACCCGACTGCGCAAACCCTTTGATAATAAATATTCGGATGAATGTATAATCGATTTTTACAGGATCACTGCTTCATTTTTCACACCTTGTGAGTTTCTTATGGTATTCGATGCTATCATACACGCTTTTATCCAGAGAGTCTTCACTTTCATTTTCTTTCATCATTTTTAACATGTGCCTGTAATTTTATTGCGCTTGAAAATTTCACATTTAAATTATTTTCATGTATTTTGCTTCGAAAGCGATATAGTCAGCATTATTGGCGGTAAACATGAACGGTCGTCTAAAAATCAGACAATATCGTCAACATTTCAACAATCGCGTATTTTTTAGACGGTTGCACTTACAGTATAGAGTCTCTCAGCGATGAGCTGTAAGACAAAAGGGTGATGGAGACAGTGCCAACATGTTCGTAGTATATGCCATCGACGTGAACCAATATGAAATCGCAAATTAGAGAAAGCATTAGGTTGCCCGATAGAAGACGTATGTAATGGTAAGTTGGTCGTGGCTGTTCTAGGGGTTGAATAAGGTCTAACATTGCGGGGAATAGGTTGTCCATAAGGTATGAAGAACTGACAGAGTGAAATATAACTGGAATCAATACGTATACACTTGAAGCTAGAGATCTGTCAAACTGCGAAGATTGTAAAACAGATGTACCAACTCAGAAAACAGAGGAAAAACTCGAGTTTTACGACTAATGAACAAGGGGTCATTTACGATGTTTGGAAAATTTCTGTTTTGAATGTTAGAAACGACAGAACTGGAACGGGTATGCAAGTTTGGAAATTTCAAAACTAAAATAGTAAATGACTTCAGTATTCGAATTTGTAAATTGAATCATTCAAATCGTGAAATCAACCTTTTGTGCATCTCAAACATTTGAAATGTATGCATTTGGTTTAATATCAGTTTTTAGTTAAAACGTTGGTGATTCGGGGATTCGTGAACTCGAAAATTTCGAAACTCGATATTTTTTCCTCGAAAATTTGAAAATGTTGCGAATTATATTTCAGAATTTTTGAAAAATTCTGTACTGTACTTATTTTTGATAGTATTCAGATTCAATGTGGAATTATGCACTTACTATGAAATGAGTGATTGAATTTCTTGCACCTTGCTGCATATTTGTATGCAATATCACGATCAGCAGAGTATTTAAAATTTTTCCAATTACATTCTATTTCTTCGTACATTTTTTTTAACTTCTTGTGGTGTATTTATATCGCAGAAATATATTATCGTAGATCATTTTGTAACAATGAAAAAACGTGTCTGTGAGTCCCATTTATTAAAATTTATGAAATTACTGAAATTACTGAAACTGTCCAAGATTTAGATAAAAGTTGTAAAATCGTCTTCGTTTCAATAAACTTTGAACAATACAATTTTTACTTGAATCTCTTAGAAACCAAAAAAAGACTCGAAAATCTTCGAATATTCACCTAAATTTTCAAAACAGAAGAAAAAATAAATTCTTGCATATTTCACAATCTTTCTGACACTCGAAAATTTCTGCAAGTTCAATGGAAACTCATAATATTATATAAATCAAGCACGTTCATCAGAGGCATTCAACGTGAAAAAATGACGATTCTTCTTTCATTTCCGAAATGTTTGTGATTCGAATCATTTTTATATCAATACTTTCTTATAAAACCTACATATTTCCAACGAAAAAACCAGTTTCCTTGAGTAGCGAAAACGTTAAACCCTACAAGAAAAGCAGGAAGTATCTTCAAAACGATGGTGAAATCATTCCTGTATTTGTACATTGTTTCAATCTGAAACGAAAAGTTCAATACAGTCCGGACTCGTTTATCGGAACGACTCTCGATTGAATGGTCGCGTTTATCGAAACTCGGTAAGGGCTCCCACCGCTAGTCTCAGAGATAGCGTTTGATTGGTCAGAAAGTTGTAAGAGGAGATTAAATTAAGAGAACTCGTTTGATTGGTCCTTCGACTCAACAGCGATCGAGACTGCAATTGTAATTAGTTGACGCTTCGTGTGGCCGTCAATGGTGGGAGTAAGGAGAAAGATCGCGCGTTCTGATAAACGAGTCTCTCGATAAACGAGTCCGGAATGTACTCAAATGAAGGGAGTTCAATCACTCGACTACTCAAATTATCGAGATTTCAATGGATTATACGTATATTATACGTGCATCGTACGTATAATATACAGAATTTTAAATTTCAGCGTTTCCAAAGTCATCAATCAGAATTCGCTATTCTATGACGCCTCCAGATGCGTCTGAATCGCATAATTTCATGAAAATACCGTGGTTGACGTAGCCAGTATGTTCAACATCATCAACGCCGCATAAATAGGTATTTTTTGAGCCAATGGCTGATACGGCCAAAAGCCAATGATACGGTATAACATCGCTGTATATTTATAGAAGTGGCTCTTGAGAAAATCCATGTTTTTGGGATGATGAAACTTTTTCTTCCCGAAGATCCACGTTTCCAAATTATCTTTGAAACACTTCGAAAGAATCTAAACTCTTATTCGCGAATACTTCCCAGTCATAGAAAAATCATGACGTAATATTAAAATACGTTTGTGAAATTCTCTCAATTTTTATCGGTTTTTGATTTTGGAGTACTAGAATTCTGGTGTAGCCTCTAAACATCTTATACTTTATCGTAAAACATTTCCAAGCCCATGAATGCAAGTACGATCCACAAGTTTTGTTCGAATGCGTCTGGGACACTGAAAAATTGTGTTTGCGAAAGTCCAAAGTAACCTAGCAACAGTTTTATAAATGTTGAATTTGATGTGTGAAGGGAAAATTGCGTTTTTAACGTCATGCTCTGAAATTGATGGAGGTAAGCAACAATTTTGTTCTCCAAATGCGAGACTTGTAAAATTATAGCAGTAAGTTAATTTTGTTTGAGTGGCGTAATGCCAATCAAAGAAAACGATCGATGAATGCATTTTCTCTCTCGCGTTTTTATAATACTTCGGTCGTGGCTGTAAACAAAGCAACATGAAGAAGGTATTTTATATTGTATGGAGTATGTATGTTATTGATTGCTTGGTTGTAACACATTGTTTAGTGTCGGGCGCAGCTTCAGTAAAATTTTGAATGTATTTATTTAGATATACTGTTGCGCTTTAATTCGATAAAGTATTCTGATGGGAAAATTTCGAAACTTCAGTGTTTTTTGTATTTCAAGAAGTTACGTATTGTATACATAGATTCAGACATTTCTTTTTGCATACTGTACAAATTTCGCAAATTATAAATCTTTCGATGGTATGTGAAATTTTTAGAACATCGAATTGATCAACGATAAGTCGACCCTAGTATACATGTTTACGTAAACACTTTGCAATTAAACGTAGAGTAAACAGTGGTACAGTCACAGTTTACATAAAGTTTACATCAAATTTACGTAAACATGTCGACTAGAGAAATTAACTCAAAATCTGACGCCTATCACAATTTCAATTCGATTAATCGTATTATATTCTTACACTGTGAGGGCGACGAAGGACAACAAATAGAGAATCTCAAAAACGAAATCGAAGACTTGAAGAAGGAATTGAAGAACAAACAGCTCGAATGCGAAAAACTGTGGAATGACAAAAACAACGAAAAAAACATCAATAGCGATATTTTTCGATTCAACGTTGAACTGCAAAAAAACGTAGTAGATTTTTTTGACGAAATGAGAGGTGAAAAATAATTTGAAATCGAATCAAGTACTGAGTAATTACTTTCTGTTGAAAATGTTCATGAAAAGTTAATTATTGGAAACAATTCATATTTGTTTCTCTAGAGATGGCTCGGAAGAACATATCAAACAATTATGAAAAATCGACACCAAGTAGTGAATATCTTCCGGTGGGCCAAAAGCGGAAAAGTGATAATATGGTATGGAATGCATTTGTATTGCATGGAATGCGTTTTGATTGTATATACTAAGAAATTTTAATTATTCAGACACACGTCGGTCGTGGCGAGTGGGTAGCAACGAGTCAATTCGAAAATTTACTACTATCTGAAGATGCGGCATCATTCATTAGAGAACTTTCGAAAATTTTATTTGGACGTAAAACTTTACTTATCAGTACGGTTAGTGGGAAAGCATCCAACAGAAATTTGAAGGGTAAAACAATGATAATTCAGCAGATGAAAGAAAAAAAAGAAAACTCGGAAATATTACCAGGGACATTGAAATTGGACGGCAACAAAATTGAAGCAATTAAAGGTATGTGAAGACTGATAACCGCATTTTTCGGCTAGAGAATTAGATCAGTGAAGTATATCAATAATTAGTCGGTAGAGAATATATATAAATGAATGGTCAAGTTGATCGCAAGTTCAACCACTATGATGGTGCAATAACAGTCATAAACATTTCTATTTGGGTTGATAAATATTCGAAATATCGCACAGCGTATTCTAATATTTTGTCATCATCAACAGATGCTGTCAGTTTCCATTTGAGGGGAGACCGTTTAAAAAAAATGTCCACGAAAGAGAAAAACGACGCTATCGAGAATACAAAATCAGTCATTTCAAGAATGATTTCAAACCTGAAGAAAGATGAAATGAAACGGAAGAAGAAAAAATAGGAAAGCAAAGAAAGCTCGGAAGAACCATAGCTTTCGAAAATTCATATTCGCATTCACACCGGTTAAAAACCGTACCATAGTGTTAATTTGACAAATAGTTCCTCTATGCAGTTCCTAGTTTCTTATGAATGGAATAACTTTTTTTTTTTTTTTTTTTTTTTTTTTTTTTTTTTTTTTTTTTTTTTTTTTTTTTTTTTTTTCAATTTACCATTGTCTTATTCGAAAATGCGGATGATTACTCACACTGGCGGAAAATCATTTCAATGTAAAATTAGTGAAAATGGTTTTACATCAATCATTCCATTGGAAAAGCGATGTTATCGAATTTTATATGTATGAATAGCTTCAGAATCGTAGTATTATGATACTGTATGGGCGCGTTGTTTTATAAATTAAAAAATAAGTTCAACGCGCCAATTGCACTGTATTACAAAATGCAAACAAGGAGATTTTAAATGCATGATAACTCAAACTCGTGGATGAAGTGAATCTCTTGAATTTCTGATACATAAATATACATATAGTAATTTTTGAAAGTTCTGCCTTGTTGGATTGTAGAAAAGGTCCATCTAAAAACACGAAAGTGGCGCCACGATTCGTGCAGTTTCGTGTGTGCTCGTCCTAATTGTATTGCATTGTACTTGTATCAACTTGTATCGTGCAGTGTCGTGCAGTGTCGTCAAGTGTCGTGTAATTCGCAAGTGCTAAAGTTTTCGCAAGTCGACAACAGCAGACAACAGTTCCAAACAGTTCACAATTCTAATTGGTTCCAGTCGGAAGTGCTCGGGAATTAAGTTCTGTGAGGAAAGTTTTCGATCTGTTTCGAATTTCTGTCGTCTTCCAGGATTTTTTTGTTCTCGTCTTGTTGTAGAATCGCGGTTGTCAATCATCGTTCGCCTGTACAACGCATTGACAGTATATTGTCGATTCGCGTGTGCAGTGAAAGTGTAATGTCACTAATGTCAGTGGGTCCGCGAGTGGTGGAACGGTTCGAAAATTCGTCGTCGACGGGGAGGCCAGCGGAGACGTCGTCGTGTTCAATGCGAAACGGCTGCACGTGAGCCGTCGTCGTTGTCGTGATTAGCTCGGTTCGCGTGCTAGATACCTAGGCAGGTGCGCGAAAACAAAAGCAGCGGAGACAAACAACAACTCGCTCGAGAGTCCATCTCCAAGGATGCGTAAGGTATCCGAGTCACGGCGACTATTATGGCAGCTGAGGAAAGCAGCGGTGCCGCGAAAACTCGGCAGGAAAAGCAATACGATTACCTGCTGAAATTCCTCCTGGTTGGGGACAGCGACGTCGGTAAACAGGAAATTCTCAGCGGCCTCGAGGATGGCGCGTCCGAGTCTCCTTTTTGCAGTGGCAGTGGTGATTATATTTGCATTTTATGGATTTTTTGTATTTATTTATAAGGCAGTTTTCTTCCACATAATATTCAATTATAGGCGAAGTGTCACAATTTCATATATGGTGCAAAAATGATCAAACAAATATCTTGACAGTATGAAAAACAGTAATAATTGGTAATTCAACATGTAGAATAACGGCTCCGCTTACAAGTGTCGAGTTTGCGACTCGAGTTCAATAAAAATTCATTTTTGCTATATTAAGTAGAAAAAGTCAAAGTCGGTGGATTTTATTTCCGACTGTCAAACGAGCAAAAATAATTTCGAAAAACTCATACCCAAATTGTATATGGATTTCGGTGATTCTGGCGATCGAAAAATTCGTATTGACGGTATTTTTTGATGTTTTCGTGTGATTTGGTAAGGTTGGGCTAGGTTTTGAAAGTACAAAATATCAAAATTTTCAAGTTTCAAAAATTTCGTACAATTAGAACAGTATATTACAGAGCTTCTAAAAGTATACATAAATCATCAACAATTTTAGCAGATTTCAATTTTATATGACTATTCCCAGACCATTCCAAAAAATGTTATTAATGTTTCACAATATTCTAATATGTTCCTCAGGAGTTACTTTTAATGCAAATTTCTTGAAAGTTTTTGAGAAAAATATTTCAAAAATTAGTGTATACATACATTTTTAAAGTTTTTTTAGAGAAAATAGTGAAAAGTCAAATAACATTATTCATAAATGGCTCCAAAATCATGCACATGATTTGTTCATTTAACAATATTCCAGCAATTTTTCCAAGTTCTGTTTATGAAGTTGCTTATCACTGAATTATCCTCTTTCTTTGTTATCAAACATTCGCTTATGAAAAATAAAAGAATTAACTTTCACTTCAAGAAAAAAAAAAAAAATACCTAGCAGTCACGAGCTTGCAAAGACTCGCATTTGTTTTTTCAAGGCTGTCTGAAGACGAAACTGTTGTCGTCCTATAAAATCAAACATTAAGAGCAGGTGTTTTCAACGGCCTTGGCACTTGCCTGCAAAAAACATTCACCGCAATGTTGTCTTCCTTTCTTCGCAGTATTTCGTAACCCGTCGATAATAATTACATTTTTTTAATTGCCCTCTAACTTTCATGTGACATTATTGATATTTTTACTACATATCGTACGAATTCAAAATCACGTGTCATACGACTATTTTTGTATAATTCTCGAAAAAATGGCAGTTTTTCTCGATGTTTTAAATGAAAAAAATTATCAATTTTTTTTCACTTCACTTGTTTTTTCCACGAGTGGAAAAAAATGGTATTTTGGCATCACAACAATCTTCATTCCCATCCGTAGTAATTAAGTATTTCCTCTTGAAGTGAGTTATTCTTGAGGTAGTACATAATTGCAATGGTTTCATAACCCGAACATTTGTTCTAATCGTAAAACAGGCGTTTAGATCGTGTTGAATATTAAGTAGTTTTCAACAGTTATTATTTCCATCTAATTACTGATTACTATAAAGTCGCTTTCTTTTCTTTTTTTAGTGACTTTTCATTAACAGTTATACTTCAGTACGGATTCTTCGGTACACAGGCTTGTTAGATCAAGCTCTATACAAAAATGTTGAAGTTTCATGTGCTGCAGAGCGAAAACGGTAATTCTCATCAAAAAGTTGTTCGAATGGAAAACACAGAGAATTGAGAGCTGTACAATTTTTGTTTGAACAATGTTTTTATTCAAGTGACAAAAAAAGACGTGACGAGTATAAAAATATCATCCCTTACTTCATTAAACAAAATGCGATGTAACTTTTGAACAATCGCGATTAACAAAAATAGTTACTAATGCAAATTTGTAGAGAATTAAATTTGCAACAATAATGTATCATGACTTTTTTTGTCGAATCAAAAACACGCGAGTTATTTGCGAAAAACGAAAACAGCCCTCTAAAACGAAACATACTTTTTTGGAATAAATCGTTTTCGTTGATTTTCTCTTTTCGAACTAAACAGACAAAAGTGTCTTTTTGATTCGTACAGCAGAACTGTACTCGGCCAGTTTAATGTAACGAGTTTTCATTCTCTTTTACCACCGTCAGTATCAAAGAGAAATTGAAATATTCAAGCAGGAAGTTGGGTCGAAAATATTCGTCATGATTTTTCACAAGCTTACTCGGCCGTTTAAATACTTGACTATTTTTAGTGACCAAGATATTCTACTTCTAAAGTCATGCGCTAAGCTCTATTAAACATCGTAATCTGAATTTATAAAATTGTGTATAATTAATCTGAAGAATTATGTTTCTTATGAATTCTATAGCGATGTTATATAATTTTCTGACTTACTATTTTTCAAATGATTCAGGCGTATAACTGAGGAGGAATAAGGCGGAGAGGAAAATCGAATGGAATTTTCACGAGTGAAATTTTGCAACGATTAGAAGTTATTTTGTAATGCAGTAGTCGTGAAAAAGGAAATCGTTTGACTGCCACTAATGGCGCACTTTCGAAGAGCATTAATTTGCAATTTTATCTAAGAGAAAACGGAGCGCAATTAGCTTTTAAGCCGAAGTGATAATTGTTACAATCGTTTTAAGAAATACTTGTCTGAGTGAGCGCGAACTATTTCAGTTGTTTCCGTTCGACTGTCGATTCTCAACGATTAATCAGTATTTTCTAAACTTCTACTTAGAAGTACTTACGTACTTATACGTTAAAAAAGGTGTTCTAAAAGACGACCAATCTTCATTGTAAATGAATATATATATGTAGGTTTGATTTTCCCGGAAAATAGAAATTTAAATCGTGAAAGGTCTTTTGCTTGAGTACACCTTCGACTACAGGAAACTTCCATTTATATAAACTCTCGTTCATCTAAACACTCGTTTATCTAAACGATTTTTTACTCATTTATCTAAACTCGAGCTTCCCATGTTCCCCCCACTACTCTCAAGCGAGAACATACCGAGGAACGTGATTGGAGAACGGTATTATTTTGCGCCCTTCTCTCGAAGTGACAGCCAATGAGCGATCACTTCGAGAAATCTCCTTGCAGTTGCGGGGATTTCCCCTGAGTTTAGCTAAACGAATGTTTACATCACGAAGTGGTTTAGATAAATGGAAGTTTCCTGTATAATGCTAATACGACATGCAGTTTTATCCCGCATCAACATGGAACTCATATCATTTGATGGAAAATTGTTTTTGAGGTGTGTTCCGAATTGGGCGAAATAAAGTCTTAGCGAAAAACAAAAAAATATATATCGATTTTTTTTGTTCAAAAGTTGGAATTTAGTGGTAAAATTGAAGAATATCATGGATTTTTAGTTTTTATGTCGCTAAATTCTTCATAATCATCGATTAAATATTGCAATTTTGAACCCAGCTGTGAAACGCGACGTGTTGATGTGACGTCACAAGCCTGTATCATAACCGTTATAATACAGGCTAGTGACGTCACACCAAAATAGAATTTGTCTGTTGTGGCCCAAAAAAAATTTATAACTCAATTTATTTGTCTCATTTGTCATGCTATCCATCGTATCGTCGATTTACTGCACTGTTTTCATATATTTTTTGACATTTTGACGTTTTCTACCTAGTGACATCATGACAAGATGGCAACCATCTCGGAGCTTTTTGAATAATACTTTTTTTCAATTTCTATTTTCAGAAGCAAAATTAATTTTCAGTCGCTTAAAATATTTTTCTGATTGTTTTTTCAACCTCTAGATCAATTTAAGCTACTTCAGAGACAAGTTCATTTTTCTTGCAAAAAGTGTATTCAGGACGAAACGACTTCAGGTTAGGTTCGGCTCCTTAGTGAAGGCGAACGGACGTTATGAAGCACTTCTATGTTTCGAAATAAAATGGATTGCAGTAATTGATCTAAATTACTGTCAATGCATGTAAGTTTTTAATTTACAGATCAATTTTCTGTTACAGCGTACAAAACAACCACAATTTTGCTCGACGGCAAAAGAGTTAAATTGCAATTGTGGGACACCTCTGGGCAAGGCCGGTTTTGCACGATTATCAGATCCTACTCTCGTGGAGCTCAAGGGATTCTGTTAGTGTATGATATCACCAACAAATGGTCTTTCGACGGAATTGATAGATGGCTCAAGGAAGTTGAAGAGGTATTGTTCAGTTCCCACTCCCCTTAATCTGCGCTCGAACGCTAAAATTTACAAATTTATTTGCTCAGCCCTGTTCATCCAAACCCTCTATGGCCAAAGAATTTGAAAGTCCATTTTAAACCTTTCAGCATGCTCCTGGTGTACCAAAAGTATTGGTCGGAAATCGCTTGCACTTAGCTTTTAAACGACAAGTTGGAGAACGCGATGCTGAAACTTACGCGGCCAAAAATCACATGGCTTTTTTCGAAGTTTCGCCTTTGTGCGACTTCAACATAAGGGAAAGCTTTTCCGAGTTGTCCAGGATGGCTCTCCATCGAAACGGGATGGAGAGATTGTGGCGATCTAATAAAGGTATTTTTTTTTTGTCCTTTCTCAATTTCCGAACGATTTTTGTTGTACAGTCCGGACTCGTTTATCAGAACGACCCTGGATTGAATGGTCTCGTTTATCGAAACTTGGTAGGGGGTCCCGCCGCTAGTCTCAGAGATAGCGTTTGATTGGTCGGAAAGTTGTAAAAGGGGATTAAATTTAGAGAAATCGTTTGATTGGTCCTTCGACCCAACAGCGATCGAGACCGCAGTTGTAATTGGTCGACGCTTCATGTGGCCGTCAATGGTGGGGGTAAGGAGAAAGATCGCGCGTTCTGATAAACGAGTCTTTGGCGTTCAGATAAACGAGTTTCCCGATAAACGAGTCCGGACTGTATTCTTGAATCGTGTTTCAGTTCTCAGCTTACAAGAGCTCGCGTGTCGAGCGATCGTGGCCAGAACGACAGTGTACAGTATTGAGCAGCTTCCTCTACCAACGTCCATAAAATCGCACCTGAAATCTTACGCGATGACGACGACGTCGCAACTGCGTTACAATGGTAACCGTTCGATATGTTCGAGCAAAAGTCTCAGTTCTCATAGAAAATTGAGGTTCGTCGGGGCAAACCACAACGGGAGTTTGACGCCTGGCAGCTCGCCCGGCAGCATATCCGACTCGGGTCGTACTAACTGCGTGGGTCGCAATTCCTGCGTCATATTTTAGGCTCTCTTTCATTGAATTCCGATTTTCTTCCACGTTTCTTTTCGTTTTTTTATGCGAATTCCGCGCGAACGTTGAACTGCGTCACTGTGTGCTAGCTTGTAAGGTCGATCCTTATGTTTTTATATTTTATCGAAGACAACATCATTATAGGTTTGTGGTTTTTACAACATTGCGAATGATAATGGTTGTCGTTTGTGATTGTAGTTGTTGCGGAGTAGATTTACCACACTATTCGGAACAAGTGAAAAATCTGGAAAAGATGATGATTCGTTCGCAGACAGCTTTAGAGTTGAAAGTTACAAATTTTATTGGAAAAGTTGTTGATTTGTGATAAACGTTTTTATTGGATTAGTGAACATCGTAGGGTATCATTACGTGTGAATAAAAGTATGAATGGTAGGCAACAAGTTTGTATATACACTGCCGTGCAAAAGTCTTTGGATACTTAATTTTTTTTGCATGTTATAAGAACAAATTTGAAAAAATTTTGATGAAGAATTCTCAATAACGAGCACTTGTTGACAACTTTATTAATATTTCTAGGATTCGTATTCCACATTCGCCAGACAATTTTTTAATATTAACTTGAAAGGTTAGGTTCACACGAGTTGACAATGTATATTGACGCCCAGTGTCTTTCGAGCCAACGAGAAATCGTTTTCTGCTATTATACGTCTAAAAGTATGTATTAATCTTGCTATTGTCGGAATTTTTATTGTCAGGTGGTGACCAGCGGAAAACGATTCCTCATTAGCTTGAAAGACATTGCACATCAATACTGTCCACTTGAGTGAACTTTACCTTCCAAACGCATAATTCAAAAATTGTTTGAAACTCGGAAAAGAGTGAATGTTGTATATACGATAATCTAGGATTACTATTAAAGTTGTCTACAAATACTCCCGTCGATATTTAGAATTTTCTATCAACCATGTTTTTAGTTCTGTATTTAAAATATGCAAAAAATTGAGTGTCCAAAGACTTTTGCACGGCAGTGTATTTGTAAAAAAGAATTGATGATGAGATTTTGAGGTGGAGAATTCGATGTACTTGGTAGGTAAAAATTGAAAGGTGTCACTAGAAGTTTTGTAGAAATAGAGATTTACATAGAGTAAAACTACATGTTTGCTCGATGTATGGACATCTGTCCCAAGTCATGGTGCTTGAGACAGCAAATTTTGAGGAACTAAATTTGAGATTAAATTGGTGACGGATTGTAAAAGACGTGAATAGTATGAGAGCCACAACTTTTTTTTCGCTAACATTTTTTTCATGGTATTATCAAAAAATGTAAAAAAAATTGGTCAGGTACGAAAATGGGCTTGATTTATACTTGTACATAGGACAATTCTTCAACATATTTGTTAGTTTTTTATTTAATTCTGAGTTTGTGATCCCTGTACCCAGAGTTGCTATATTTCTTTACTGAATTTTTATTTCTTTAATGTTTATTTTATTAATCAGTTACCCGCTATTGACTCGTTCGGAAAAATAAATGAGTGTCAAAGATGTACGTTTTCTGAATTTTATCAAGAAAAATAATGACGTAGGCTACTTTTTTTTCTTGTAAATTGAGGTAAGTTGAAACTAGTGATTGTTTGGGTAGGATGACTTTCAATGTGATTTGCATTAATACATTCATATATCGTTTTCTACAGGAAACTTCCATTTATTTAAAATCTCGTTTATCTAAACACTCGTTTATCTAAACGAATTTTACTCATTTATCTAAACTTGAGCTTCCCCCCCCTCTACTAATTTCAAGCGAAAACAGACCCGAGGAATGTGATTAGAGAATAATATTTTTTGCGCCCTTCTCTCAAAGTGACAGCCAATGAGCGATCACTTCGAGAAATCTCCTTGCAGTGGCGGGGATTAGTTAAATTAAACGAATGTTTAAATGGCGAAATGGTTTAGATAAATGGAAGTTCCCTGTATCTCAATATCGATCGATGTCTCACAGAAAATTTGACGCAACAAAAGACCAAGTACGCCGGATGAAACGATGAAAGTTTATTTGAAACGTATCGTGATTTACACGCTTGGATTTTTATTCGCCTACCATTATTTTTTATTCAACCACTTTCAGAAAAAAATAATAAATCGCGTCCTTTAATTCTGGCAAAGAGGTTGCAGTCGAGTTGCAAATTTCTTGAAGATGAAAACAAGTTTGCACAAGAAGTAGATTATGAAATTTCAAGTAAGATCAGCCAGAAGGTACATATGACTTTTCAATTCAAAATTAGTACAGTTTTGCGTATCCTCCAGACCTCTAATAAATGATCATTTATCGAACTGAACTAGGCGAAATCTAGTAAAGCATTGAATTATTCTTATCGTTGATAAGAATAATTGAACTAATCATTCTCAATATTTAAAATCAAACTATGTAGTTTCGACGGAGACACATAATATGAATGTTTAAAAACACGTCAAACTAGAATAGTATGACAGGAATTGTTGATTATCATCCATATCCACTTTCACAATTTCTAGCATATACTGATATATGCTAGAAATGTAATATAACACATGTATTATAAATTTTTTTGATATTGAAACTTTCTTTGCTGTCTTCCAACATTGTTATTCGTACACGTCAAAACGCAGTTTTGAACAGTGTATAACGATTCAAGCAACTATGTACTCGATTTATATACTTTCAATCATGAATTTTTCCACGCGTTGTAATATACTGCAAGACACTTTATGTTGTAAGAATCATTTTCTTCTAACAGTTATTGTAAATATCACGTGTATTTTCAGACAATGTAAATTTAGTCCGAATATTCAGTCACTCAGGAATATATGTTTTTAACAAGAATCGTCCGTATCTTCATTGGAAACTTGGTTACTAAAATCATACTGAAAACTACGTATATTCGTCGATGTTGGTTGTAAAAACATGACTTCTGCTAAACAAATATTTTTGAATGTAAATTTTTAATATACCTAAAATAGCTAATATGTGAAAACGACTTATGCGCAAACATTTTTGTACGTTGTGTAGAACACAATTCAACATCAGATTGTGTGCTGAAGGACAGATGAAATCGTAATTATGTTTTCCGGTGCAATAGTCGAGGTGCATGTAAATCTCAATTTTTTCCTTACAAAACCAAAATTAGGCAATTGTTATCAATTTGATGAACAGTTGGACCACTTCAAGATTTGTTTCGTGAACGGGTGTTTATTTCTACATATGTGATCGTGATTTGTTTGTAAATTTTGTAAATGGACATTTTTATCTCATAAATAAATTTATTTCGAAACATTGTGATATAAAATTTGGAAATTGTTTGATTTTTTTCTTACCAATAGTTCCAGATACACTTCCCCCTCCGCAATCGCTCTACATAATTATATGAAAATCGGGGGGAAAAATACTACAGGAAGTATTGAAATGTCAATGATGATTCGTCTACACAAACGGAATGTACATAATGGATGTTTTAAATTTACAAATATTCAAGATAACCGATAACAATCAGAAACTTTTTTTTTAGAAAAACGTTTATTCAATATCGGAAGTACAAAATAGAGCTTTAGAAACATTAATCCTCTGAGTACTTAGATACCTCAGCAGGGTCCATGAATATTACACATATCAACATGTTTCCTTAAAATATTGAACAAGCTTCCTCTCAACAATTTTATTCTATACAGCACTGAAAAAAAGTTGATGGCTTTTTCTCAAAAATAAATAAAAACTTAATTTTTTTTCAAAATGAACTTGTGCTATTATTTTTCACAAGTTTTTGAACTGTCTTACTTCCTTAACTGAAAAATAAATGTCGACTGCGACATCGAGAAACGCTTTCTTCGATAAAAATATTCTATTTGAAATTTCGCTCAACAAAATATATCAATACCTGTCGCATAAAAAAAACCATCATATTGAACTCACAAATCCGCATCGTCGTGCTCAAGAATAGGTTTGTCGATCCTGTGATTTTTCGAAACTGGGCAATTGATTACATTCCCTGGTAATATCATCCGACACAGTTTCCTCTGAATATCTTTCGGTAAGTACTCCAAGCAAAAAACGTCAAATTCCCTGGGTGTAGTCACAATGCCTTTCCTCGCCAAAGACTTCATTATCGCTATCCTTAGACTCCGATATTTTTCGTATTTTTTTTCCTTCATAACCAAGTCAATAGCCTCGGCCAAAACGATCATAAGTTTTTCAGCTCTCACTCGAGTTTCCATTCCATACTTGGGCTCCATTTTCTTTATGAACAAGTTGTACAGCCTGTCGGTGCACCAACGCTTTGGCTTAATCAATTTATGGGGTTTGTATATTTTCCCATTGACTTTGAACACGGTCGGTGTGTTTTTCTCCTTTTCAAGTCGCCTTCTTTTTCTTTCTTCCTGGAGCAGCAAATTTGCTCGTCGCCTTCTTTCGGCTAAAACAGCTTCTTCCTTTTTTCTCAAGTATTCGTTCTGTACTTTGGCAAAGTCTGTCGTCAGCTTGACTCTTTCTTCCAGCGTCGGTGCTTCCCTGCATGCCTGCAGCCACTCAAATCTTGCCATTTCTAGATTGAATACGGCGTTCGGATTTCGATGGGCTGCGGTTCGTGATCTGACCTGAAATTGAAAAAACGGAACTTAATTTGGCGGAAAAAACCGATCGAAATTTTTTCAATCGGATTGCATTTGATTTCACACTCGATTGATAATAAACTGAGTATGGTTTTTTTGATTTTACCGAAAAAAATACCATTTTCAGGGATATTGAAAATACACAACGAAAATTAATGAAAAAGTCACGAGTGAACATATTCGAGAGAGATGAGTCAACATGAACGAGAGTCTACTGTATAACTTCTTCTTATGTTCAGAAAAGTTCTCGTTCCTATGTTTTTTCTCTCATTGTAAAGTAATAATTTACAAAAATAAGTATTTCTTACTGAAACATTTTTATCCACAGTAGCTGCAGCATCTTTTTCTATATCCTGAGCTGGTTTTTTCTGTACAACTGGTTCCTTTCCACCTTTGGACATTCTGGGTTGCGATTTCTCGGGGATGGCGCCCAAAGGTGATTCGTCCCTTGTGATCTCTTTATTTCCAGATTGCACTGACTCACGCATATAAGAGGCCGCGTCTGATTCCATCTGAAGTTCGATATCTTCCGAATGTTCATCACTCGATTCTTCGTCTACTGAAGGTTGAGTTCGGAAAGTAGTTGAATTTTTTCGCGAAACTCTCTCCGATGCGTTGGTGGCGTCTAAAAAGTATAATAGAAACAATAAATTCACGCGCTTCTCTCATCTGCAGTGTATAGAGGTCAGATAATTATAAATTTGACGAACCTCAAATCTCAGTTAAAACTTGAAAAATGTTCGATTTTGAGTAATTCGAAAAATGAAAAAACGGAAAACTTGCCCGAATTCGTATGATCATTTGCACTCGTGTCAGTATCTATTGACGTGTTCCGGCGAATAGACGATTTGTTCTGCTCGGTTCGCTTCTCTTGCGAGGGGTCAACCAAAGATGATTCTTCTTTCGAGTTCTCTTCATCTTCTGACTGGATGGGTTCATCCGACTTCTCTTTGTCTTCTGACTGAACGGACATCTCAGGGGAATTAGGCAAAGTTGATTTTACTGTCGAACCGTTTTTGTCGTCACACTGAATGGACTTGTGCACTGAAGTTTGGTTGATGGAATCTGGAAATTGACATAGTAACAATGATTAAAATTCTTTCCAAACTTCTAGATCACAAGACTCGTGATTTTTCAAGTATTGTGGTTCAGAGCATTTCAAAAATTCCAAAATTTCGTAGACAATATCGTTAGACAATAAAAAGATTCATTTTTTGAGACAATTTTTTCAATTACCACGTTTATTGTCTTCTGCATGGGAAATTCTACTCAAGCAAACATCCAGTTTTCCTGATGATTTCTGCAGGTCGTCTCGAATCCGAGAACGGGTTCGGCTTCCATAGCTTCGTCCACTTTCTTCGATGGTTGAAATGTTTTTGGACATGGAACGAGTTAATCGTTTGGAAGTAGAATCATTGGCTAGTGGACTCTCAGTATTCACCATCTCCATGTCAGAAACATTTACAAGCTGGGACTTGGAATTGCTGGTAGAACTGCGATTCCCAGACTGGCTCACTGTAAAAAAAATTAAGAGTCGATTTTAGCACGGATAATAGCGGAAATCGCTATCATTATCATCATTATTATTATTATTATTATTATTATTATAGCGGTAATTAAGAACTAAAAATCAAAAACTATAAATTATAGGTTTTTATATAATCAAATTTGGAAAGTTGAATGTTAAAATTGATATTTCAGTTACTTTATAAATCATAGTTTCAGAATCCTCCAATTTTACCAATAAAATTTTAAAATTAAAAAATTGGTCGAATTCAATACGTGTCAATTCTGACTAGAGAAAATTCCGAAAAAAAAACCAAAATCCCTAAAAAAAAAACTTGGAAGAATTAAGAAGTGTTGTTTTTTGTCAATTTAATCAGTAAAATTTTGGACAGCAAGATAAAAACTTTCACAAACAAAATTCGCAATCAAAAATCTGAAATGAACTGAAAATAGATCAGTGAAGAGAAAAAAAATCGTTAAACAATTTTTTACCTCGTTTTTCCAAAGACTTGCGTGTGTGTACTTCTTTTGGACTGTCTGCATTTCTCTCGTGACTTCCACTTTTTCTTTTATATGGTGTAGATGCGGGCAGATTCTGTTAACAAAGTACGAGAAAAAGTAAATTTTTAAATTATGTAACTTCAAAAACTTAAGTCCGTCATAACCACAGATTTCCAAATAGATTACATACAGATTTAAAACTAGGAAAACTGAGCAATTTGAGAATATAAATAACTTTGAATCGAAAATGACATCAGTTACCTGGTTCATGTGGTCAAGCTTGTTAATATTCTCAGTCTCTGACGATCGAAATATTGCTGAAAGCTCCGAGTCATGAGACAAACTACGACCTTCCCTGTTGCTCGTCTTTTTTTTTTTAAGAGCAGCTTGACGATGTTGCCTTCTTGTGGTTTTTGGGAGCACAAGAAAATCACTGGACTTCCTCTCATCGGAACTTTCTTTAGTTTCACTTCGAGATTTCGAATTGTTCTCAACTTTTTCAGAGGTTGCTTCAAAGATTGCGTCAAATTCCTTCCCGTCAGAAGACTTCTGTATAGAATTTGGATGGAAATTTCGCAATTTATTCCTTCTCTCAAATCTCTGATTTTTATTTTTTTTCCAAATAATATCATGTTCGTCCAATTCGACGCTGTCTGTTGGAGCACGCTTTCGGGAATTTGCGATCGACTCTCGTCTGAGTAAATCTGCTTTTCCGGATTGCTTCCTGTTAGTAGGGGTGCCACTGCTTGACCTTCCATCTGTGGATTCATATTTTTCAAGTGCAACACTTTATACAGGAAGTCATATAGGGGGTAAATTAAAAAATGTTTGCTAGCGAGCAAGCGAAGCGAGAAAGAAATTTTTGAGAAGATATTCAAAATATTTTCAATTCTTAACTTTTCTAAAATTGTTACAAAATATTCAAAATGACCAAAATTTTAAAACTGCTGGAATTTTAATAATGTTGCACTTTGAGAATTTTGACGTACTTGCATATTTTTCCAATTCAATCTCAATTTTCAAAAATATGCAGAATGCTTATAATTTTAAGATTTTTTTGAAATTTACAAACATTTCGAAAGGTTAGGTTCATTTGAATTTCAAAATCTGCAACATTTTGAGAATTTAAAGATTTTTGAAATTCGTGTGAATACTAACAGAAACAACTAAAAATACCAGGATATGAATTTTTAAATGTTGCATTTTCAACACTGGTACTAAGTATGTAATAAAATTTTGGTATTTTTAAAATGTGACATTCCATGCCAAGAATTTAAAAATTGTTGATGTCAAATTCCAACAAATGTTTTTGAAATTTCGGAAATTTGGAAATGAAAACTGTAAAGTAAATAAATAAATCAGAAAACAGAAAATTTTGGATCTGATAATTGGATAAAAATCAAAATAATCAACAAAATATCACTCAGCCACACTCCTCTTTTCCTTTGGAAGAGTTTAATATTATAAATACCAGTCGATTAATTAAATTGTGTTCTGAAGAAATAAATACAAGTTGACTAATTAAATTGTTTGCTAAAGAAAATTTGTTCATCAAAGTACATATATTATAAATTACCATTTCCGTAGACCACATAATAAAAGAAAAAATAAAGTAAACGTACTGCAAAATTGTTCATGATCATTTTTCTATTTTCAAAAATAATGTCATAAGTTTGCATACTTTTATTAAATTTACACTCTTCAATGCAAATAAAAAGTTCAGATTTAAAAAAAGCACATTTATGTACTTTTTATTGATATATATTTTGTATATTTCATACATTTTTTATATTAAACAAAATAATGTAAAAAATACACATACTTTCTTCATTATATATTTTTTCTGTATGCGGCCAAGGATATTTTCTTGTTTTTATACCTCTGGATCTACTGCTCTCAGCTGGAGGAATTGGAGATACCAACTCAGAGTATTTTTTCCATTTATAAGTTATACTCGAAGACGTAACGTCACTGTCCGAATTGAGAACATTATTACTTGGCCGATTGCTATACAGTGAGAAAGGCCGTTCCTTGTTGGTACTTTTTGAATCACGAATATACTTCGGATTCCCTGTTAAAATAATATACGTTAGTACATGAGACATGACTATAAATATTTTATGTGCTATTTTGATTGAAAAAAGACAAATTCGTACATATTAAAATTTGTAACTACATTCTGCATGAAAAATAAAAACTTTATAAAATTCTAAAAACTGAGCTAATGCTGTAAAACATCAGCAAGGTCATTTTTTGAAATTAATACAGAAAAAACTTGACGGAATTGATATGAAAAAAACTTAATACATATATGTTTGCAATTGTTGATAATTTCATCGCATGTAAGTGAAACAAATGAACAAAAGTGAACGAGAAGATGATTCAAATAAATATTTGCAGTTCTTTATTTTGAAATTCAGTTAAATGCGCCCAATAACTTTCAATGTTACTAAAACCAAAATACTTACAGTCCGCAAAACTTTCGTCGCTAGAATTATCATCGATAACATTAGGTTCGGTATCGCTAATCCTGACAGAACTTCTTCTTGAGAACATTTTCCTCTGTTTTCAACTTGCAATAACTTAATTAAACTAAATTACGTAAAACTCGATCCAAAATTGAACAGAACGGATGTTTTTTTTTTTTGACATCAAATTGTCGAAAATTGCGCGCATTCTGATTGCGCGGGTAAAATTATTAGCCGTTTTACACCTTACAGCAGTTGCAGCAGCTTTAATTTAAATAAGTGCTTTTTCCGATCTAGGATGGCGACTTTTTAGAGTTGGGGTGCGTTCCTGAAGTTTGTTGAATTCTACTCTCGCATGATTTTATAGTACACTCGTCT
>JAPYZK010000135.1:0-48165 GCA_030522785.1 Platygaster equestris
AGTCTCGGAAACGGTATCAAAAAGTGTCGAAAGTATTCATAAAAGTGACTTTGTGTCTCCCAAAGTATTTTCGAGGTTCCCGAGATGAAAAATCTGAGTTTCGAAAAGTATTACAAAGTATTTAAAGTTTTCGAAACCGTATCAAAAAGTATCGAAAGTATTCTGAAAAGTGACTTGTGTTTCCCAAAGTATTTTAACTTTTTTTTTTAAGTATCGCGGAGTCTTCGATTGTCACATTTTTTACGATCCGAGAGATTCTGCTCTCGAGTAATTTTTTCTTTTTGAATACTTTATTCTCGTAGAGTATCCTTGATACTTTCGGGGATCATAAGTCTTGAAGTTTGAGCTCTACATGTGGAATAAAAATGAAGTCTCCTTTTTGGAAACTAAAAATATTCCATGTAAAGACTTAATGAACTTATATTATTTCTGTATTGAAATTATGTGGACTTGGTAATTTTACAGCTGCAAAAATTAGAACTCAAAGGAGGAGATTTTTTGATCAGAATTCATTTCATAACTAGAAAGTTAGAAATTCGACAGAAATTAAACATATCTATGAAAAAAAATACGGAAAAGTCTTCAAATTGAAGCCCCCCAAAAATTTGTAAAACAATTAAAACTTCATCAAATTTGCAGAACTATAATATTTTGTGGAATATTCAAACATTTTTCAAAAATTTCGATATGTTTCCAAATAACAATCAAACTTCTTGAATTTTTTTCAGTCATTCGAAAATTCCCTAATAATTCTAAAACACTTCGTTTTTCTGAAATTTACAAGAAACTTCGGATTTTTCATGGCAGCACTGATATAGAAACTGTCAAAAAGTGTTCCTCAGGATGTTTTTAATGTTTTGATAATTTTACAAAAAAAAAGTCGATAGTTTTTGCTCGGATTCGAACCCACGCCTTCAGAATTTACAGGCAACAGCCCTAACCACTAGACTACCGATACAACTTTTTTTGTTTTTTATTTTCATCTGTAAGATAACGTAAAATATGTACTTTTGGTAATAATCCACGCTTTGCTTGCTCATAATGCTGCGCATATCACCTGGACTTGCTTGTTGGCTCAAAGTCGCGTGAAAATATAACGAGCATTTAGCTAAGATCGCGCCGCGCAACTTCACCAGCCATTGGTACAACGCTGGTTGTTGGTTGGTTTTCAAAAAACCCGTGCCGAAACCCAGTTTCCAAGTCTGTGATAAAGATATCATGAATGGCCCGTAAAATTACGAATTCAATCGAAAAAAAAAAAACAAATAAACGAAAAGAGAAAAAACAGATTAAAGAAATAAAGATAAACAAAATAGTAGTAGATAACAAATAATACAAGAAAAAAACAAAATAAGTGAAAAAGGAACGAAAAAAGTGATATAAAATGAAGGTTCGTTTCGAGGGGTGGAATAATACACTTTTTAACGTAAATAACATCGTAAAAACATCGATAAATGACTTGAATCATAATATCACGTTATCGTAAAATCATCGTTAAATAATAGCATACATCGTAAGATCACGTTATCATAAAATCATTTTTAAATGATTTGAATCGAAGATTACGTAATCGTAAAGTCATTTTCAAATTCATTTTCAAATGACTTGAGTCGTAAAATCACGTTATCGTAAAATCATCGTTGAATAGTCTGCCGTGAAACGAAAGAAAACCGTAAGTCACTTTCGCCGTAAGGTTCTTTTTCTTACGAAAATGCGACAGAAAATAGACCTTACAGAAAAAGTGACTTACGGCTTTCTTCCATTTCATGGCAGTAGTGACTTAAAATCGTAAGATTACGTTATCATAAAATCATTTTTAAATAATTTCAATCGAAGATTACGTAATCGTAAAGTCATTTTCAAATAACTTGAGTTGTAAGATCACGTTATCGTAAAATCATTTTTAAATGACTCAAATCATAAGATCCATGATATTATGTATTTCATGGAAATTAATTTTTACGTAAGTATGACTTTAATTTGTAATGATACTACATGAAGAAAATAATTTCAAATGTAGAAAAAATTACGCGTTCTTCTTTGTTTTGGAGCGTTCGTTCCCATGCGGACATTCTTGTTTGGGCACCATAGAGGGCCATGATACTTGGCAAAAATCGCCAATTTTGAATGTGAATTTGAGCGTTCGTCAGTTGATCCAAGATTTCGCATTCCAATCTACCAAAAAAAGTACGTCAACTAAAATACTACAAATTAACAATGAGTTGAGGTAATTCAGCTTATTTTGCAAAATTTTTGAATATCTATAAAATTTCGATAATTTTCTAAATTCTCGAAAAAAAAAAACCTTTGAAATATCAAAAAGTATTGGCAATCGAACATGTATTTGATTTTAGAACACCTTTCGATCAGTTCCGCAAAATATGGTTGAAATCTACGAAATATCGAAATTTCTTATTGTAATTCGATCTCTCGAATTTTCAAACAATTTTCTACATCGATAAAATATTATAAAAGTTGCTCTCAATTTCGATAAATTTGTTAAACTTCTCAATAATTATCACAGCTGTTCAATGAATACTCAAAGAAAAATTGCCAAAGTATCTAAATCTTCAAATATCACCTAATTATTCGAAAATGACTGAAAATGTCTATAAATTTACGCGAAACCCTAAAAAATTCATCAAACTCCAGAAATGTCCCTCAAAATGACTTAAAAAAAATTTCCCTCACGTCAAAGAAGCTTTGACCGCGACCAAAGCCATATGCGAGCACAATGGATAAAGGTTGTGAACAATAGCTTCGATGTTCTTCAAAAGCTCGTGTTGTTCCATGGTTCTACCACTGACGCTCATGTTGTACATTTTTTCGTAACTATAAAGAACAAAAAATTACGCAATGATCGAAATGCTCGAAAAACATTCAATTCACCAAAAAAGTTCATCAATATTCACGAACAATTCGATAAGTTGAATTCGAATGCCAATGAAGCTGCAGAGTTGGCCGGAAACTTCGGAAACAATGGCGCCACTGGCGTTCTGTCCGCGCGTGACTTCCTCCAGTTTTTTGAAATCGGCTTTTAGGGACTCGTAAGTCGTTTTCAGAGAGTTCTAAAAGTTTTCAACGGCGTAATAAATTACCGAGGATCAGAAAATAGCGGGACAGTTTGTTTTGTGCGAGACATTCGTACTTCCTTTCTCAAAAAACCTTTGTTTTTCGTGTGGAGAAAGCCTAGGTCGAGGTAGGAGCGTTCTGTCGTCGCAATGTGTGGGAGATACGTGAGCAACATTCCCCAAGGGCCCATTTGAGCGGTGCGGGAATATTCTCTTTCTTTTTCCTGTGTTTTTTAAAGTTTACATTGTAGCTTATGGGTGATCGATGTATTTTGATACATATATCGAGATATTTCGATGTATCGCACAAATTTCGGTACTTCGATCGATATCTTTCGGTATATAGGCATACACATTATATTATTGATACACGTGGTTTGGTGGCAATCGATATATTGATCGAAATATTTCGATACATCGATCGATATCTTTCGATACATAGGTATATCATACTCTATTATACATTGTGGCTTATGGGCAATTAATAGAATATTTCGTTATAGGTACTGATCGAAATATTTCGATACATGAATCGATATATTGATCGAAATATTTCGATACATAAATCGATGTATTGATCGGAATATTTCGATACATTGATCGATATCTTCCGATGTATAAGCTTATCAGATTATAAATTGTGGGTTATGGGCGATTGATATCTTTCGATACATCTATCGAAATAGTTCGATACATCGATCGATATCTTTTGATATTTCTATCAAAATAATCCCATACTTTGATCGATATCTTTCGATATATCTCAAAATTATACTTCGGTATTTCAATCGATATCTTTCGATATATAGGTTTACACGATATATCGATACATACATTGTGGCTTAGGGGCGATCGATACATTGATCAAAATATTTCGATACATCGATCGATATCTTTCGATACATAGGTATATCAGATTTTACATTGTGGCTAATGGGTGACTGATATATTTCGACATTGATCGAAGTGTTTCGATACATGAATCGATATATTGATAGAAATAGTTTGATACATGAATCGAAATATTTCGATACATTGATCGATATCTTTCGATATATAAGCTTATCAGATTATACATTGTTAGTCATCGGCGATCGACATCTTTCGATACATCGATCGATATCTTTTGATATATCTAGCGAAATAATCCGATAATTTGATCAATATCTTTCGATATATCTCAAAATTATACTTCGGTACTTCGATCGATATCTTTCGTTTTGCAGGTATACACGATAAATCGATAAATACATTGTTGCTCAGAGGTGATCGATATATTGATCGAAATATTTCAATACATCGATCGATATCTTTCGATACATGAATAAATCAGATTCTACATCATGGCTTATGGGCAATTTTATTGATATATTTCGATGTAGATGTTGATCGAAATATTTCGATATATTGATAGAAATATTTTAATACATGAATCGAAATATTTCGATACATTAATCGATATCTTTCGATGTATTATGGAAATCGTTCGATACATAGATCGATATATCTCGATGTATCAATCGAAAAATTCTGATACTTCGATCGATATCTTTCGATATATCTATCGAAATATTTCGATACATCGATATATTGTAACATATCGAATTATTCAAGATATTGTAGATATCTGAACTTGTCCAAAATGTATTCAATGAGTATTTTAATGTATGTATATATTCTCAAATCTCAATGAATGTCTTTATGTATGATCAAATGATTCTTAAAAATTTTCATGATTTTGTTTGAAAAAAGGTTAGAAAAATTAACATGCGATATTGTTAATGATAAAATATTTCATATAAAATCATGGAAAACATATTTATAATCTGAAATAATAATATATCCACATTAATGAATACTTAAACAATTAGTATTGTTCTCATTCATAATAGCTTACATTTTTTACACTAAAATGCTATGAATAGTATTAAAAATAAACACAAATCACTTCAACTGAAAAATAACTCACCACAGAATCCTTAGCTTTATCGAAATAAAGTTGAGAGACATGAGTGAAAAACATGTGCAAAAATTCTTCGCGATCCATGACTTTCGCGGCGCGATTCATTGGTTTTCGAATTTCCCGCCTTTTGCGGGCTCACAAATTTCTCACGTTTTAAAATTCACTTTCTTTGTTTTGCACACTTTTTGAAAAACAATTTGTTATGGTTCCGAGCGTTCCGAGTTCTTTGTTTTCGTTCTGAAATCTGACATCAACATAAAACAGCTGGCGCAAGACCTAACCTTACCTTCACGTACTGCCTGAGTTTGGCGCGAAATTCGAAATTGTTGAATCTGAAAGGGATTAGAACTCCAAAAACTGTTGATTTTTAAATGTAGGTTATCAGACGAATTTTTCAACTTTGATTTCGTATCTGTGGGAATAGAAAAGTTTAAGGTCAAAATTTGAAAAATGATAAATTATTAGTCCGAGTTTTCTCATTTTTTAATGTACGTTTTTATTTTTAAATTCGTTTCTTTTTACGATCTTCAAAATTCCGAATTTTTGTAGATGATGAAATTTCGTTGTGTAGATTATGAATCCTTGTATTTTCAGACAGTCAAAAAAAAAAAATCAGAAGGTACTTAAATCGAACTTACGTCGAAGAAACTGATCTGGTGGAATTATGATAATGAATAATTTATAACTAATTAAACAATTTGAGGTTCGTTCATAAAAAGACGGATTTCTACGTATTTACAGAAGTTTAGATTATTAATACAGTTTTTCCTGGTGCTCGAAAAAATGCATTTTTTGCAGTTTGTCATTTTTACGATGTATTTCGCGTTTGCGATTTATGGTGAGTGAATTTTTTTAGTTTTTGTATAGAAATTTTTACAATTCATAAAAGGCCTTTATTCGATAATAAAATTCGTTTCGAAGGCGAAAAAGTGAAAACTCGATGTGTCTTGGACACCAAAAGCTACGATTTGTACGACAAAATCAAAATTGGAAACAATCCTGACGATCCTTTTTGCACGTTTTACCAAATGTGCATGAAAAATCCGTCTGATCCGGATTCGGAAATTGGAGCTTGGGGAAAATGGCAATGGTATATTTCTTAAAAGTCTGTTCACCATGTGAAATATTTTTTTATGAGTTTTTAATGAAATTAATTTTTTTCAGGTGCGCTCCGAAACCGGAAAATTGAACATCTGAAGAAGGAAAATTATTTTCAGTTCTGTCACAATTATTATTAACGTGGGAAAATGGATTATAATACAACAATTATTCAGCACTGTAATCAATGGGAAAAATAAAAAACTTGACAATAAAATAAATGGTAAACAAAATGAAAAAAAAAACACAAAAACCGTTGAATAAATTATTTTTATTCCAAAATGTATATATACAAGACCAAAAACTATGGTACAAAAGAAAAATCACGCATATTTTTATATATATATATAAATCAGAATGTATATATATACTTTGATCGTTGTCCATTATTTATACAAAATTGGGAAACTTTTTTTCATTGAACAATAAATTCCCTAAAATTTGTATTTATATACCAAAAATAAATTTAAAAATGAGTTTCGAAGAAATAGAACAAATTTGTCGTTGTCAGATTTTGTTATTACTGGTTAATTGCATATACAATCGACTTTGGAATATCTGTTGTTCCCTTCGGTTATCGGAAAAATATTTCTTGGAATGTCATAGAGATTTTCGGATGTGTACGATAGAGAATTTAGACGTTTCGAACATTTTTCACAAACGAAAATGACAATGTATTTTTCCGTGACGAGTTTGGCTGCCTGGCATTCTGTGACAAAGAGAAAAAATTTTCTGTGATTGTCGAAATTTGTTCCGAAAACAATTTTTTTCATTGATGATGATTTTGATGTGTTTTTAATTAATATCTTCAAACAATTTTTTATGGAAAGTGTTTCAAACTTTCTAAAATTTATAAAAAAATGGGAAAAAAGTTTTTTATGAAGAAATTATTACGAAATCCGAACGGATTTAGTCTGTCGCGAAAAAAAGACGAAACATAATGAAAATACTTCAAAACTTCCTTAAAAAAAAAAACGAAAAACAATTTTTTAATATTGGAAAATATTCTCGAAAATAGGAAAAAAAATTGTTCGGAATAAATCACGAACTACGGACGGATTTTGTCCGTCGCGAAAAAAAAGATGAAACATACGGAAAATCCCTGGAAAATCTCTAAAAACTTTATTTAAAAAAAAGAATTTTTATAATGGATAATATTTCCGTAAATACTGAAAAAATTATCAAAAACATAAAAAATGCATGATAACAGTATGAAACAGTTTAACTCACTATCAATTTTTTCATTTTCCTCTTCAATTACTTCACTTTCAGGAATTGACTCCAAGGATAGCGTGAAATTCGAAAAGCTAAAATCGTCAAATAGTCGACAAAATCTTTTAGTGTCTGCTTTTTCGAAATATGGGTCGTTTTCGTAAATGGAGGTAAAATTTTCGTGAACTTCTATCAACGACTTAATTTCATTTTTCGGCAATGGCGAAGGTAGTTCGTCAACGGGCGAAGATAAATCCTAAAAAATGAATGAAAAAATAAAAATATTACATATTTTGTACCAGTTTTGTTCGTTTGTAAATAACAATAGAAAAATTATAAATTGAATAAAGAAAAGGTTCCATAAATTTTTTTCAATCGATTACAGAAATTATTATACGTAAGTAATAAAAAAAATGATAAAAGAAATTTGGAAATAATATTCAAAAATTCTTATCAGATTCTCGATAAAATATTCGGAAATTCGAATTATATTCGTTTTATAAACCCTGTTGAATTGAAATACTTGCTAGACGCGAAATAATAAAGGAATTTCGAAAATACATTTAGTTTCAATACAAAATAGTTCGAAATTCGAAATAACAAAAAATTTCTAAATACGACTGAGTTGATTCACAAACTCACAGTTTCTTCTGCTTTTCCAGAATTTTTCTTCAACACAGAAGTCGTAGAAGCGACGAATATTCTTTTGCACAATTTCCTGACGCGTTTCGAGACACTCAATTTACAAGAGTTCCTCAGAATGTCTGATTTCATTTTGGAAGAAGCACTTTTTTGACGCTAACAAATTTCTGACGTGTTGATATTCTGATTTTGTAGAAGATACTGACGAAATTCGAACATTGTCCTACCCTGGAAAACTTTTAACGCAGAGGAAAACCGAGGGATATTTTTTAATTGGGTTACCCTGGAAATTCGGGAAATTTTCGAAATTGTCGAGGTTTATTTTTTGTATATATGTAAGGTTTTTGTGGGAAAATACGTATATTTGGTAACTTCATGTTTTTTTTCAATTCAAACAAGTTTTTTTTCATTTAATTAAATAACAAGTATTTTTTTCGCGATATTGACGGGTTTTTTCCATTCAATTGAACTACAAATCGATATTTTATACGGAACTGTTATTCATCAATTAATATGAAGTTTATCGACTTGTAACGAGCAATTATTTCCAGTGTGTTTCGTCGCTCCAGAAAATATTCACGTCTTGTCTATTTTATTTGAGAACGTGTTCGATAGAACTCTATGAAAATGAAATTTTTCGTGCTTTTGTTTTTCATTGCGGTATTTTCCGTTTGCTCCATTGAAGGTAAGATTATTTTTTTTAAGCGTCCAAAATTTTTGGGATTGGTACGATTTTTGGAGTTAATATAATTTTCCATCGAGTTACGATGTTTTAGGTTAGGTTAGGAAAGTTATTTTTTTTTATCTGAAGAAATGATTCGAGATGACGAATTTTGACTCTATTTTTGTAGACATATAATAATAATCATAAACAATTCCTTTATCAAAAAATCCGTTCCTAAAAAATATTACTTTGTTCTCTTGTTTGTATTTCTGAAGTTGACTTCCCTTTACATCGATCTCTCGGAGCTAAAATTAGTTGATTGTTTAGGAAATTGAAATTATCATTACGTGGTTTTAGATTTTCAATTAATTTACTGTTTCATTTCAATTCAAGCGAAAAAGTATCTTATAATGTTTCAAAATCTACGGAAATTGTAACTCCAGATTATATACGTACGATTATTTCTCACTAATTATGAAAAATGGTCAAAGTTTCGAAAATAGTCGTTATTAAAATAAAGAGAAAAAAAAACAGAAATTTCCAAAATGTAAAAGTTCTTACGAATTACACATATCCATATTGTCCAATCCAATTGTTTCCCAATTATCGGGTAATAATTGCGTTAAACACAATTATTAGGCGAGAAAATCATTTTGATAGTTCAAATCATAATTTGATGACGGAATTGATTCTACAACGCTGCGTAAAAAAACATACACATACAATACATTTTTAAATTGTGATAATAATTATTATTTTTGACAAAATTTTTAATATAGGTCGAACCGTCAAAATTCTCTGCTCTTGGCAGTCGAAACAATACGAATTGGACGACATAATTGTAATTAATGAAAGAAAATTCGCATCAAACTGCGCGATAAAGCAAAAATGTTCTCCAAATCTATTCAAACCCGAGACTAAACAAGGCGTTTGGACAAAATTTAAAACGTGAGTCGCCAAAGAAAATTTCGAAAAATAATGATCAATAATTTATAACCAAAGTAAACATATCTAATCAATAAATTTGAATTATTAATTCCAGGTGCGAATAAGCAGAATAAGCTCGACTTACACAATTGCTCGACAAGTACACAATCAACATGAAAAAAAAAATATATATATCTATTTCCGGCAGAAAAAATTGACATACATAATTCGTCAATAAACATTTCCTTTTATCAAAAAAACATCTGTATTGCGTATATTTCCTAATATAATAACAATGCAACAATAAAAATAGTTCTTATCAAGATTAAACATTGGATTCAGAATTAATAAAAATGCTAAATTATTTTAAAAAATGTATCGTAGATTACAACTCAATTTTTCCAAAGTTTCCCCTAGTTTATATATATTCCACGTCTATTAATCCCTGCATATCAAATCTTTATCAGACGGCCAAAAATGTCCCGTGAGTTCCAAAAATTTGCTCAGTAGACAGAGAATATCACACCCAGCAATTTGTAAAACACTTAATTCCGGCGGAACTCCAAGATAATAGAGCATCTAAAACAATTATAACGTTTTTCGACATACTTCCATGAAAAATGCGAGTTTATATGCCTCTTTTGCGGGAAGAAAGTCTCTGTTTTCGTTGTCAGTAGCCGGAAAAGAGTCGCGCATGCGGATCTTGAGTTCTGCGCGTGCGCGGTTGAATTTATGCGACCATATTTCGTGTAAAAAGTGTTCTTCTAGTCGAAAAGTGATCAATTCACATAACATTTTTCAGCCTGTAAAACTACGAAAAACAAGGTAAAAAGTGATTTTTGCAAATTTTGACCGAAAATCTTATAAGTTAGGTAATGTGGCATCCAGAAACTGACTGTTCATGGTTTTTCGAACAAAATGAGTGATATCAAACGCGAAAAAACAATGAGCGGTTATTTTGTAGAGTATCGAAAGTTGTACAGTATTTTAAATATATGCTTTTACAACTTTCCCCTAGATTCAAAAGAAAAGTACTATGAATCTAGGGGAAAAGTGACGGCTCATATTGGAAATACTGTACAGTCTGCGAAGTATATATATGCCTCTCTTGAATACATCTATATGTATCGATTGTTTTCCATAAGCGCCAATGCAAAAAATTCGATACTTATCGAAACTTGGAATACCCAAATTCGAATTTACCTTCACGTAAAAAATATTGTTACTGTTTTTCACAAGCTCCAACATAATGGCACTCGAGTAAGCTGGAACGCGTGTGATAGGAATTTTAAGAATATTTAGCAACGCTGCATCTGTGGCTTCGTGAGCACTCTATAGAAAAATAGAACTGGCCCAATTCGTAGGACCGAATTTTTCCTTGATTGAATGAAAAATAGATATTTTTGTATCAAGGACTTGAAGCGTGGCTTTTCAGACCGAAACGATGTATGAAGCCAAATCTCCTCCCGAGGCGCAGCCGAGGTTCGAAAGTAAGACTTCAGGAACAATTGTAGGACTTGAAAAACAAAAGTCTTGAGGATTAAAAGTAGGACTTGAGGAACAATTGTAGACATTGAGGAACAAAAGTAGGACTGGAGGAACAATTGTAGGACCTAAGGAACAAAAATAGGACTTGAGGAACAATTGTAGGACTTGAGGAACAAAAGTAGGACTTGAGGAACAATTGTAGGTTTTAAGGAACAAAAATAGGACTAACAATTGTAGGACCTAAGGAACCAAAGTAGGACTTGAGGAACAATTGTAGGACTTGAGGAACAAAAGTAAGACTTGAGGAACGATTGTAGGACTTGAGAAACGATCATAGGTACAATAACGAATCGCCGGTCGTGAATGGACGTTGTAAATGCGCTATTCCAGGAGTTCGAAGCGTCTATTTTGTGCGTGTACTGCAAAAAGCACATTTTTCTTACGATAATTTCACGAACATAATAAAAAAGTTCGTCTACTCACGTTTGTCAATTCTTCGAATCTCAGTGGATAAAAGTCGTGATTTAAATTCGGATCAGTTGGGAACACCTCGCTATGTACAGGTAAACGATCCCCGTGTCTAAATAACTATACGAAAAAAGTTTTTAAAAATTTGGATGTGAAGAGAAAGTTGTTGGAAATGTTTCGTGTTTATCGAGTTGAAGGGAAAAAAGAACGGAATTTTGGCAGGACCAAAAATATCTAGCAACGAACGAAGATATTCAATAATTATTATTCATTAAATGTGTTGATCGAATATATTAATCAAAAATGATAATTTTATTCTTGTCCTGGGTCCTGGGTTCGATTCCCGGCTCGGTGGACTTTTTTTTCTCGCAAAAACCATCAAATTGCCAAAAATTAAGTGGGTGAATCGAAAAAAATCAATTAAACGATAAAATTATTATTAACTCATTGACAATCGATTCCATCGATTGTAAAATAATTTTATTGAAGACATTTACTGAAAATGCGTATTACAGCACGTAACTCATGAAAGATATGAGTAAATAATAAGGCTTTTACCGAAAAAATTACATAATTTTGAGGAAAATGAAAATTATTTCACGAATGTACTCACCACAATGACCAGGCTCAGTTCTGTTCTGTTTCCAACTGTTTTGAAAAATGTTAACGAAAGCACGTAAATAAATAATACTGCCAAACGATTTAACATTTTCACGGATCAAGGTACAAAAAAAATTGATCATTCAGCTTTCTGTCGATAAATTAATTGTTCAATTCGAACACCAGAGAAATAAAACACTCCGATGAAAATCGGTTTTGATGTGAAAAATTGATTGTGAACTTAAGTAACACCTGAAGCTCGTTTCTCGTGTTTTCTTCATATGATCGTTATCAAAAGACCACCAGCTGTCGAAAAATCTTTGATATCTCGAGATAAAAAAAAACAAAGTTGTCATAATTGTTCAGCGATTTGATTTATGTAAATACATGGTAGAAATACATCGAAATAATAGACAGATGTGTAGTTGTAGATGTAGAAAAATTGAACTATTATCAAAAAATAGAGTGTACGTCTGATGATTCGTATATGATAAATTTTTTTAAATAGGATGAGAAATAAGTTGCACATGAATTGTTGTTATTTTTACTCTAACATTACAGTAATTGACAAGTTGAATGAATAATTGTTTTATAGTTGTTCGAAATATCCAAACAGCTTGTGCAAATTCAGGTTTTCAATTTTTAGTTATGGTTCGATTTTCTCAGTCTGGTCCGATCCCATGCAACTAAAAAAAATGGTATAAAATGTGGATTTGAAATATTTGTAGCAAAATTAGTTAAAATTTCGTCATTCAAAAAATTTGTTAACTGCTTGAATGAAGAATAATTTTTTTTACGTACTAATATTTGTCTTCCCATTCTTCGGTATGTCTGTATCTTACGCAAAATTTGTATATTTTGCACTTGGTGGTATTTTTTAAATCAATTGCAACATGTTGATTAGGATGGTGAAGGATCTTGTTTAAAACGCAGTTGAATTCAGGCAAACTCACTATATTAAATGACAGAAGGAATAATTTAAATATCAATTTCACTTCAATTTATACTTTGGAATGATTCGAATAACCTTTTGAAAAAACACAACAAGTTTTTCAAGTTCTTAAAAGTTTCAAAATGTTCTGAATTACGGAAGTTAATGGACATTTTTGTGAATTATACGCAATTTCGAAGAATTTTAAGGAAAAGACAAAAACTTACTCGATGCAGTTAACGAAACCCAAACGAGGAGAAGCAACCAAATTGCACCTTCCATTTTGTTGAAAATATATCGATCAATATTCAGAAAGAAGTTATTCGAATTCGAAGTTTCGTACGAAGTTTCGTTTTTGTTGTCAATAATCATATAATTATTTCAACGAACTCCAATTACCCGATAGTGAATTAATCACTATTTTACGCAGTAACAATTTTCCGATACAAACCGAGTTTATTACCCCACAGTATAAATTAATATTTTTCACTACACTCAAACGAAATTTTTGCACTACTAAAATAAAATAACGTTATCTCGGAATAATGAAGTATTGACAAGTGATAAAAGAAAACTATAAACTTTAACTCTAATCGATTTATTGAATATTCTGGAATTATTTTCCTTCGTTACAAATAACGAAAAAACCAATCACAATCGGAATATTGGAAAACACTCGTAATTTTGATCACATTTCAAATCACTTCAAACGCTTGCACATCAATTCTTCATCAGATGGCCAAACATTTCTCGTAAGTTTCAAAAATGTATCCAGTGGGCACAGGTGAACACACCCAGGGATGTGCAATTCAACTATTCGTGCTCGATTTTCAGCCCTATAGAAAAGCTGTAACAATAAGAATACATTTTATGACACATTTGCATCGAAAATGCGACTTTACATGCCTGTGCAGCAGAAAAAAAGTCCCTGATAGCGTAGCCATTGACCAAATTGCCGTTGCGCATGCGTTATGTACGTTTCGCGCACGCGCCATGTGCACTTCTCGCGTCAATCGACGTTTTTTCCTCCTTTGGTCAATAAAGTGCGATTTTCCAGCAATACGAATAGTTTTTACACCATTTTAAACTTACTTGCACGAAATACTCGTCATCTTTGTTTTTTCTCAGTTCTATTATAACAGCACTCGAGAAATAAGGCACTTCTGTGAGCGGAATTTCGAGAGTTCTCAGTAAACTCGCGATTGAAACTTCGTGGCCACTGTACAAAGATATTTTTAGTCCTTTTTTCAAAGTGCCATTTCTCGCTGCTATCATTTCCTCGGAAAATTTCCTTATCAATGGGCCTTGGAAATATACACAGGATGATTAAAATTTGTGTTCTTGTGAGTCACGGTCCACCTCAGCGAGAACCGTTTTCTACGATCTTCCAAGATTTACCTCCATAAAGTCTTTTCAACTTGTCGTTGTAACTTTCAGATTCTAAATAGAATAATGTTCCATCCAAAAATAATCCATCGGGAAAAATTGCGTTTACCCAAGATGGTAGTGTTAAATTCATGTGTGATTTTGTGAAGAACCCTTGATATAAGTTCGATATATCGAAAGGAACTTCGATTTTCTTTCCTGTCATATTTTCTAGGTAATCCATTAATATTCCGAATTCTTGAGTGAATTCTTCGATAAATTCGGGGGATTTTATAACTTTTTCATATTCTGCTAGATACCTGGAGAAAAATGAAAATTTCATACATTTTTTCATAAGAATGTATAAAAATATGCTGAATGTATAAAAATGATAGTTACATCGGGCACTTTTTTCCCAGTAGAAGAGAATCATTGTATCGTCTGTTATGATTGAAAGAAATCGGTTGCCAGTTCAAATTTTTGTTCCAGACTTGCATGGAAATCGGAGGAAAAAGTCCTGCGAGGACCAACTGCAGGGACGATTTCGTCCTGTGATAATCTGTACTCTGAGCATACAACATATCCGAAGTGTAGATGGGCCCCAAAAAATCGTCGTATCTTTTGCGCAGGTATTGACCTAACCTATACGCTCGATTTTTTCCTTGCTTGAAATGAAAACGAACTGACTTGAAGTCGTTTCGAAATTTATCGAACTAGATATCATGAAATTACCCATATCCATATTAATGATGCAAAAAATTTTTTTCCATCGACAATTAATTCATAAACAATTCGTCATTGTTAATCAATCATTTATTTCTGCTCAAAAGCCACAAAAATAAGACTAAAAGTATAGAGAAAAAATTAATATCCTCAGTTTCAACATGATTCTTGTATTAACGTCAATGAAGATTTATTTTCGAACAAATGCTTCAACTCATACAACTTTGAAAACTTCTTTTCGAAATAAGATATTCCGTGAATCAGTAAAAATATTTGTTTCGTAGACTTAACTTGTGTACTCACATTCGTTAGTTCACCGTATCCTATTGGATAAAAACTATGATTCAAGTATGGATCTTTAGGGTACAGCTCGACAAAGTTCGGTGTACGATCTCCATGCCTGAATAACTGGGTAAAATATGCTCAATTAAAAAAAATAGTACATTATTTCGCGTGCGAGTGATGTTGATTTCGTGAAACGAAGCGTTTTAGTCCGAGGCGAAGCCGAGGACTGTAACCGTATCGTAGAATTAATTTCACGACGCAAGCGCAATATAAATTTATTCAATATCTAACCGCAAAAGACGTTTGAAGTACCACTTTTAAGGTTAGAATCAAATAAAATGGTTTAATTAAACATTTGCGTATATCCAAATTCAACTTACTACATTGACTGAACGTAACTCTGTTTCTTCCGCTGCACCCATGTAAGGAATAGAAAAGAAAAACCCAAAGATTGCGTATCTTATGAAACACTGTAACATTTTGACGATTTATCTGAACCCCCCGAAATTATTGACTACTTTTGATTATGAAATACACAGTTTGATTATCACGCTTATGCCAAGGGAGATTCAATCACTGCACTGAGACACGATTTAAATATCAGATATGACCATGGAATTGAGATAAAACTTTTGATTTGTTTATCGTTTGACGCGTCTGGCGTTTATCGCCGAAAAACCAGCTGCTAATTCAACAGTGCGACATCAGACTGATTGAATGTATTTTTGACAATCGATTGATTTTTTTACATTATTAATGTACACTCTGAAACTGAAAGTAATTCTTAACTTCAAACTTATCATTTTCTGATAACATTTTTGGAAGAAACTTCAAACTCTAAATATAAATATGTAACTCTTAACTGTGAATTTAGAGGAAACTTCTTACTTAAACTTCAAACTTCGAAGAAACTCCAACTTCGAAGCTCAATTTGAAACTTTAAAATACAATCAAAATCATAAAAAACGGCGACTTCGAATTATTATCAACTTTGAACTTCTAACTTTCAAATGTAAATTCGAAAAGAAACTTTCAACTACAAATCCAAACCTCAGAGTAACTTCAAGTTCAAACTTTGATTCAGATCTTTAAGCTTCAAACTTTAAGATGGACAGTCGAAAGTAATGTAAGCCCCTAACTTTGAACTCAGAACTTTAAAATGTAAACATGTATGAGACAAAGTATGAGAAACCTTCAAACTTCAAATAAAAACTTCAAAATCTTGTAAAAACTTCAACTTTGAACTTCATCTTGACACTTGAATCTCATATTTTTCGAATGTAATTTTAGAAATGGGAATTTCAAATTTCAACGTCCAATTGCATATTAGAAAGTCGCATAAACTTGACTTTTACACTTTAACTCGTTCTTCAACCTGCTAGTACTCGCACTGTCAGAAAATTTTATTGGTATATAGTTTCTCAAGGTAAATTTTTCCCACACACTGGCGACAAATCGTATCAGTGCAAAATGTGCGAGCTTAACCTTTAAAGACTCACTTCATCTTAAAACACATAAACGTGCTCATACTGGCGAAAACCGTATCAGTGAAAAATATGCAAACCTCACTTCCAAAGACTTACTTCATTTGAAGAGCCATGAACGTACTCACACTGGTGAAAAACCGTATCAGTGCGAAGTTTGCAAAGCTAACCTCCAAAGGACTCACTTCATTTAGAGTGATATGAACATTCTCACACTGGTGAAAAACCGTACTAGTAGTTGATATAAAAAAAAGTCATGTCATTACTCGCACTGTAAGAAATTATATTGTGCAGTTTCTAAAGTTAATTATCAGCACTCACACTGGCGAAAAACTGTATTTGTCAAAAATTTTTGAACCAAACCTCCAAAAGACTCGCTCTATTTTAAGCGACATGAACGTACTCACACTGGCGAAAAACCGTATAAGTGCGGAATTTGCAAATCTATCCTCCAAAAGACTCACTTCGTTTGAATAGACATGTACGTACTCACACTGGCGAGAAACCAGATCAGTGAAAAATATGCTCACTTAACCTCCAAAGACTCACTTCATTTAAAAAGACATGAACGTATTCACACTGGCTGAAAACCGTACTAGTAGTTGATATAAAAAGTCATTTCAGTATTCGCACTGTCAGAAAATATAGTGTGCAGTTTCTCAAGATAAATATCGGCACTCACACTCGTGAAAAATCGTATCAGTCGAATATTTTCAATCCAAACCTCTACAGGACTCACTCCATTTCAAACTACATGAACGTACTCACACTGGCGAAAAACCGTATAAGCGTATAAGTGCTAAATTTGCAAATCCAACCTCTAAAAGATTCGATTTGAATAAACATGAACGTACTCACACTGGCGAAAAACTGTACTTATGTTGAATCAACATCAAAAAAATCTCGTCAGTATTCAAGAACCTTCAACGTCAAATCACAAATTCAAAATCCGAAGAAACTCAAATTTCATACTTCAGCTCGTCACTTCAAATGGCTAATTATCTGCTATGGTCGAAAAAAAAGGACACCGTCCTTGTTGGCGCAAGCGTCGCCACTCGGTCTTGATGGTTTTCCTGCAGGGGGAAGCGCTCCAAACCACTCGAATACTCTACCTACCTACTTCATCCGTATGGTCGGTTCGCCGTAGTCGCATTCAGTCGCGCTAAAACCTCCGTTAAGTTCGCCAGTCGCCGCTCACCGTACGAATTCCGTGACCTTTCGTTGGATCTCGACCAAAAATCTCACGTATAAGCCCGTGACAAGTGACAGTGCGGAAAATAGAACAAAATTTCCCCCGGATTCCCTTACGAATGAAGGTAGTGTCGAAATTCTCATTGCGAGATTACATCTCTTCACGTTCGAGCCCGATTTAAGGGATTAATCGCTTCATCTCGGTGAGTCAGAAAATTCTGAATTTAATTATTTTTATTCTTGGAATCGTCGTTTTGGGGGGAGGGGGATGTTTTTGAGTTTTCGGGAATTTGGAACGTGACCCAATTGGGAAAACGCGTCGCTTTCTCTCTTGGTCCAGCAGGGATGCTGCGTGGTATAACGCGCGGGAAATATCGATTGCGAGCGTTCGAATTTAAACGCGCAGATTTCGCTAATTGCGATTTTTCGAATATTTTGTAAAAGGGGGAAAAGGAGGGAGGGTTTTGAATCTCGCGGGTTTATGAGAAACTCAAAATAACTGTTGGCCTGAACGTACAAAAAATTTTTTTTTCAAATAAACTCAGAATTAGTGAATCACGTGAAAATTGAATTGATTCTAATTTTCGGATGTTAAGTTTTTCGAAGTTTGAAAATTTGACGAATTTCGCAAATAGAATCGTTTGCAAGATCGTATGATGAATGTGGAAATTAATTGAAAAATCAAAATACGATTTTTTTGGATTACGTAAAATATTAAAAATTTTGACGAAGTAATATAAAATTCTTAGACGTTTCTAGAAGGTTTTTTTCGACCTTAAGAGGCATAATTCTGACAGAACTTCTGAATTTGAATCTTTAATAATCGTGATTAAAGAGATAAATAAATAAATGAGTGAATAAGTGGCATCTTCCTCTTTTCATTTCACGCCTCCTTGAATTTCGTGGAAACGTCGGATTTTCCTTTATCTAATATTCCACATCATTGTGTGCTCGTGTTAATGAGTTACGAGACCCGCGGAGCGAGGCGAAGACGAGTGTACGCATATGTACTCGCGCCTAAGCCTCGAATTACGCGTGCGTAACGCGAGAAGGTTGCCATACTATACCCACTTGTTGCCTTTGTTGCGCCTACGTGTTTTCTTCGTCTCTTTTTCGTTCTCACTTTTTTTTCTTACTCAGCGTCCTTCGAAGTACGCAAGTGTAAAATAACGACCGGCGGTGAGAGAAACGATTATTGCGAATTTATATTTGTTTTCCGAGGTTTTTAGTTGAATTTGAATTTTGGGACGAATATGGAATTATTGTGATCAAAGTATATTTATTTTTCAGATTTCGAATATTTTCTGAATTTTCGAAAATGATCTAAGATTCTAAGAATTCGAATGTAGAATTTTCGAAATTTGAACCTTTTTTGAAGTCGAATTTCGAATTCTTAATTATTTTTAAACCAGAGAAAAAATTAGGAAACCAAACGTATTCAATTTATGCGTTCGAAAATTCGTAGAAGTTTACATTTTTGAGATTTTCAATATTTTTTTAATTTTCGAAAATGATCCAAGATTCGAAGAATTGTTTTAGACAGAAATGTTTAAATCTCGAAGCTCTTTTGATGTTGAATTTTGAATTCTGAGTTATCTTGAAACTGGAGAAAAATGACTGGATCAAACGTTTTTCGATTCGTGAAGGTATATATTTCCGAAATTTTGAACATTTTCTTGATTTTCTAAAATAATCTATTATTTTCAGAACTTTAGACATATTTCAGAAATTTGAATCTCTTTTGATATCAAATTTTGAATCCTGAATTATCTTAAAACCGTATAAAAATTAATCAAACTAACGTATCTGAAAATGCATGTATTCGAAAATTCGTAAAGGTTTCAATTTTCGTGATAATCGATATTTTCAAAATTTTCGAAATTCTGAGAAATTAAGAAAAAATTTCCGAAATTGGAGCCTCTTTTGATGTTAAATTTCAAATTCTGGGTTGTCTTGAAACCGGAGAAAAATTTAGAAACCAAACGTATTTAAATTGTGTATTTGAAAATTTGTTAATTTTCAATATTTTTTGAATTTTCGAAAATGATCTAAAATTTCGAGAACTCTAAAAAGAATTTCAAAAATTAAAACGGCTCTTTATGTTGAATTTGATATTCTGAATTATCTAGAAACCAGAGAAAAAATTATGAAACCAAACGTATGTTTCGGAAATTTTTGAAGGTTTCTATTTTCGAGATTTTTCTGTTTTCTAAATTTTCGAAAATGATCTCAAATTCCGAAAAATTCAAACAGAATTTTCAAAATTCGAACCTTTTTCCATGTCAAATTTGAAATTCTGAATTATCTTGAAACAAGAGAAAAATGAATGAATCGAACGTATTTAATTCGCGTATTTAAACATTCGTATAGGTTTATTTTTTACAGATTATTAATATTTTTCAAATTCCCAAAAATTGTCTAAGATTCTGAGAACTTTGGATTGAATTTTCGAAATTCGAAACTCTTTCGATGCTGATTTTTAAATTCTGAATTGAATTCCAAATTCTGGATTGTCCTGAAACCAGAGAAAAAATTCTGAAACCAAACGTATTTAATTCACGTATTCGAAAATTCGTGAAGGTTTATATTTTCGAGATTTTTAACTTTTTTTTAATTTTCGAAAGTTATCTGAGATTTGAAAAACTTTTGATAGAATTTTCGAAATTTGAATCTCTTTTAATGTTAAACTCTGAATTCTGAATTATTTTGGACCCGGAAAAAAATTAATGAATCCAAACTTATTTAATTCGTATATTTCAAAATACGTAGAGGTTTTTAGTCATGAAATTTTCGAGAAATAAAAGAACATCCTCAGACGTCTGGAAATAACGATAAAGTTAGTCAAAAAACGAAAATTCCAATAATTTCGTCTAGAGAGAAAATTGAAAAAATATGAATATAAAATTTTAAAATCCGACAAACTTCTCACAAATTACAACTACCTATACATTCTTCATAGACTTTTAAATAAAATATTTTAATAAAAAATTTTTTCGAAAATGTAAATCATTCACCACAAAATTCAGCTAATTCCGGAAAAATAAGAATTTTGCGAAAAAATCCTCCATCCTAATCCTGGTCATTTTGAGGTTAGAAACCCACATTATTTTCTTCTGCAAATCGTACATTTCATTCAAAAAAGATAGGATTTTCATTCAATATTCTTCTTCCCTTTTTTTTACGAAAAAATTATTCTTTTCGTAAACCTCCCGATTTCATTCATTTTCATTCCGCAAAGCCAACGTCTTGGCCAAACACGTTTCTTGATCTTCGCGAGCGCAAATTGACTTTTATTGGCCACTTTGTCGTCGTCGCGCACTTTCGCGGTGAATTAAAATTCGCAATTGCGATTCCCGCGGCTTTCTTCCCTCTCATTTCTTCATTAGCCGCGTATGCAAATGAATTTTTCCCCATTGCACCGTCATTTTCTCATTGAAAGCGTCTTGCCAAATGACTTGTTTGTCATTTTAGAATAAAACCAAAAAAAACGATCTATTCCTTCATATTTACAATCCAATTAATGAAAATGATCGATTACACTGCTTTAGATCGAGATCGTGATTAATCATCTTCGACTTTTTTGGGATCAATTATAATTATGATTGGATGTTTTCAAATGACTGTTTTAGATACGTCATTTTTTTCCTTTCCTCATCGACTTGTAATTTATGGTTAGATTCGAAATTTTCTTTGCTGTTTTTTCTTCGAAGCGAATTCGAGTATGGAAATCTTGTACGTTGGATAATTACCACGTGCACATGAAAACAAAATGACTGATAAATTGGTATTCATTATACACTTGGACGTTGGAAAAGTGTGAACAGAGAAAGCGAAGTCAAGTTGCGTTCGAAATGAAAAACGTCGTTTTCATTTGAAGCGAAAGAATACTTTCTCGACAATTCTAATAAAGGTCATTAAAATGGGTACGCGATTAGAGATAATTTGAACGAGATTTTTCGAGTGTTTTGAGGTGAGGTTTTTCTTGGTTTAAGAAAATTGCAGGTTATGTGGAATTTGTTCCGGGAATTTTTTCGAAATTTTTGTAAACTTGTGATCCTGAATTCACAAACGATCAGGAATTCGGAAAAGTTAGAAAATGTCAATTTTTCAATGGTCCCCTTTAATTTTTGTCGATCGTTTATAAAAATCGCGAAATCCCAAGAATTAGCGTTTTTCATACAATAGCAATGTTATGATGGGAAAGTTTAAGTGTGCAAACATAAACGTGTTTCGAGAATATGCCGCGAAGTATTGAAATATGAATCACGATAGTACACAAAGATTCATCAAAATGATGAAAAATGCTGACTCCTCCAACAAATTTATCAAATTCCAAGTGAATCGTCAAAAATGCCAAGACTGATATTGAAAAATGCCTTACCAATTTTTGGAAACATCGGAAATTCGTGGATGGAATTTTATTAAATTATTCCGAAAATCACAATTTTTTATTGTTATTTATTGTCGTTTGCCCTTGACTATTATTGTTCACTCTTTGATTATTATTGTATTTTTGAATAAATGACAAATGTAAAAATAAGGTACGCTCGAATGATTACATGATACATTCTTTCCGAAGATTTCTTATTCGTCCTCTGATCCACATTTGAATAGATAATGCCTGCGTCATAGTCATGTGATTTTTTATTATTCAGCGAATTGTTCGTGAAACAATTATCTATAAATATCCGCATCGAGTGCATTTTTATTCATGAATCATCGAATTTTCCAACGCAGCGGACGTGCAAAAAACCAGGACGTAATAAGATCGCTTCGAAACGTAAAATAATCAATTATAATTGAAGTGAATAATTATTGAAGTTTCACTTTCAACGTTCGTGGTTATTCTTGCAAAATGATAAAGCTGTGAATGAATTTTCTTTCATCTTGTTTTTCCTGCAATTTAGGAGCGATAAATAAAGCCCTCAAACTTCCAACATAATTTTTTTTTATTTTGAAATAAAAAGATCGACTCACTTTGTCTTGAGGGACATGAACGTACTCACACTGGCAATAAACCGTAAATCGGTGCGTAATGTGCAAAACTAATCTCCAAAAGACTCGATTTATTTTAAGAGACATGAACGCACTCACACCGACGAAAAACCGTACTAGTCTTGAGTTGACATAATAAAGGTTATTTTTGTACTCGAACTGTCAGAAAATTTTATTAGTATACAGTTTCCGGAGTGAAATTTCGGCTGTCAAACTAGCAAAAAACCATATAAGTGTGAAATATGCTTCCCTAACCTTTAAAAGGCTCACTTTATCTTGAGAGACATGAACGTAATCACACTGGCGAAAAACCGTGTGAGTGTAAAACGTGAAAACATAACCTACGAAGTACTCACTTCATTTAAAGAGACATGAACGTATTTACACTGGTAAAAAACCGTACTAGTGTTAAGTTGACATAAAAAAGTCATATCAGTACTCGCACTGTCAAAAAATACTCTCGATATACAGTTTCCAAAGTTTAATTTTGGCACTCTCACACTTACGAAAAACCGTATCAGTGGAAAGTGGGCAAACTTAACCTTCAAAAGACTCACTTTATCTTGAGAGACACGAACGTACACACACTGGCGAAAAACCCCATAAGTGCGAAATGTGCGAACCTCCTTCAAAAGACTCACCCCATTTCACGAAACATGAACGCACTCACACTGGTGAAAAACCATATCAGTGCAAAACGTGCAAACCTATAACCTCCAAAAGACTCACTCTACTCAAAGAGACATGAATGTACTCACACTGGCGAAGAACCGTACTAGTGATGTCAGTACTCGCACTGTCAGAACATTCTATCATTACTTAGTACCCAGTCATCAAAGTTCAAGTTTGGCTGTCAGTGACGAGAAAGAAGATATAATTCCCCAGACGTCTCATATATTGTTCTGTAAGAGGAATTAACATTCCAGAATCAAAATTCTGAAAATTTCTGACAATTTCTAACAATCTCACGTCTGCAAAAATTCATAGTCCTAAAAAACGCGGATGTTCTTCTACACCAGATCAATCCTTCCGCAAATTAGTTCCTCTTCTCCGAAAGGGTCGAGAATCGATCATTCCATGGTGACAATTCGTGGCCTCGAGGAAGGTTGCGTCTCAAGTTCACCTTATCGACCACCCACGGCGCACTTTTTACCTTTTGCGTTACACTTCCCGTGCGCTGTAAAAAAGACACACCGCGAAAGGTGCAACGAACGTGCGCACGGAATAGCTTTCTATTCCCGGCCCGTTATTCGCGATAGACAAGCCACTTTACGAGCCCTTCACTTCGCCATTTGACTCCGCTTGATTCGTAAACGTTTTTCCGTGGAAAACCGGGAATCAGTTGGACGTGTTAGCCCTGAAAAGGGCTGCGATTCGAAATTTATCGATACACTATACAATACGAATTATGTTTATCATGATAGATATTGTAAATGATTTTCACGTTTGATAAATACCATCGATTGAAAAAATGATGTATTACAGCATTTCTCCAGACCTTTTCAGGACTACCGTTTTCTAATTCATATTTTATGTTTTTAAAAATTTATCGAAATTTGAGTAAAATGTGTTACCATTTCAACAATAACTTCGATTTATAAGGAAAATTTTTGAAGTTCGTCGGGAACCAACTAAAATGGTAAAAAAAGCTTTGAAATGCCGGAAATTAAAAAGACAACATCGATGAAAATAATAATTATCATGCGCTCCCTGTAAAAAAAGGTCAAGGGCCAAACTTTATCAGATAAAACCAAACAATCTCGATTAATCAAGAAATTTGATTCAGTATTACTAATTCGATCACGAACTTGAATAGGGACATCACAAATCGACGAACTCAATCACGGAGTCTGATGTACGCGATAATTTTCCGGGCCTCGTTGGAGCGTTCTCCTTCGCTTTCTCACACTGTCAGAGAAAGCGCTATCTCGGAATACAAAGAGCATCAAAGTTCCCCGATACGTTTATGCGCCGTTTTCGCGCACAGCATTATTCCTCGTTCCCACATGGATTGCGCAACTGGGAAATGCTTTTTTTCAACCTCCATTTGTCCATTTCCCGAGTTGAGCATAATTTTCTCGATTGCATTTACATAATTCTGTTTGTACATTTAGATACTTCGGAAAATTTCGGGCTTTGTTACCAGTGTCAGTGATTTTCATTGATCTTAATTTTTGGAGTGTTCATGGAAATAGGGGTTTTCCTGTCAAGGAATTAGTGTACTCTATATTTGAATATAGTACAATTCCTTTTCGGATTCAGCTAGTCGAATGCTATAATTTTATTTCCGGTAGCAGTAAATTGATAACCAGAAGTTATAATTGCCGTTCGTAATTTTTGTTCGTAGTTTTGAAGGTTTCAAAATTTTTTTTATTGTTTTGCAATTTTAGAAATTTTTGCAATTTCCAAAATGTTCAGAAATTACGAAATTCAGATGATTCTTAAGAAAAGGAAATTTTTGAAATTCAAAAAATTTTTTAAATTTAGAAGATTTACAAAGTTTCTAAAAATCTTCAGAATTTTAGAACATTTGAACAGTTTCTAAATTTTAAAAGAATTGAGCATTGGAAAGTATCAAAATTGTAAGAATTACAAAAACTTAAATCTTTCTGAAGATTTGAAAAATCGAGATAATTTTAAAAATTCCTATACGTGTGTAATTTACGAATATTTCAATAATATCGAAAGTTTGAAAATTTTTTCGAATACTTTGCGATTTTAGACGTTTTCAGAACTCCGAAAATGTTGAAAATTGGCAAAATTTGGATAATTTTCAAGGAGACGAATTTTTCAAAATTGTACAGATTGTAAAAATGCACGAATTGCGAAAACTTACAACATTTAAGAAAATTTTAATCTTTGTAGAATTAATGAATACTTCAATAATTATAAAAGTTTAACAAATGTGCATTTGTTTCGCAATTCCTAAAAATTTTATCATTACGAAAATTCAGAAGATTTACGTTTTCGACAGTTTTGATGATTGAAAATTTTACTGATTTCGTAAAAATCATAAAAGTTTGACGAATTAACGATTATTTTGAAATTTCGTAGATTTTGAAAATAACGAAAATTTAAGAGATTAACAAAATTTTCGAAAATTCTAATGATTGTAAAAGTGGCGAATATTCTAATAATTATGAAACTCAAGAGCATTCGAAATTATTTTGCACTTCCGCAAATTTTCACATTTCCGAAAATAATAGGAATTCGCCAAATTTAGATACGTATATATAGGTAGATTCATCCACAATTTTTGAAAACTACTCCAGTATTCATTTCGCTGTCGATAAAAAAAACCCCCAGTCTACATATTTTCCCATCGTTCGTTTGCATGTGCGATTACACCCTCGTTTCAACGCGGGGGCAATGGCTTCTTTTATGTGCGTTGGGGAAACTCAAACGCCCCAAGAGTCGTTATGGAAACGCGTTCGCGATACAAAAGTTGTCACTTTCGGAAGACACGATCGCGGGAGGTCAAAGAACCGATGTCACATACATTTTTCCGGAAAAAGAATCGCGAGCTGTCGATTCGTGGGGGTTGCGTGCTCGATGTCGTTGAAACAAAATTGGGACATGCTTCTTACCCTCCCCACCCTCCCCAAAAAAAGCTTGAAATCATATTGAACCGTGTCAATATTTTTTACAGTTGTCAATTTTGATAAAAAACAAAATGTATTCCCTGAAGTAAGAAATGTTATACAGATAACATTGCGTAACGAGATAAAATCTTGTTATCGCGGTTCGTAACGACTGAATCTCGTGACTGATAACGCCCGGTGTTCTAGTTTTTTCGAAAAATTTTTACCACTTATTGCTTTCCTTTATCAATTCATAATCAATTAACTAATTCCATTACGGATATTTTTTCATTTCACGCTAGGAAAAGTATGACCACTTCGGAAATTGCTGCGCATCAATTGCTTCATTATAGCTGATCGCTTGATTACGAGAAAACGCGAATTAATTTTTACGTAATTGGATCGATCCACTGGTATTTTGTGACTCTGAATTTTACTAAATTGATGATTTTACTCGATTATGCTCTGCTAGTGAATATTACCTTATAGTACATACAACATAACCTAAAAACATTCGAAACCTACTAAACATCGCAACGGAATAGTTTTTAGAACCACGATTTCACAATCGAACCGCGATTTTCCGATTTCTCGGTACGTGGATTTTTCTCCCGCAAAAGTAACACGAGCGCATCCTGAGCCGAAGAGGAAAGTCGGCCGGCGTTTTGTTGTCCCCGGAACTTTTTTTCTTTCCATCCACGTTATTTTTCGAGACGCGCTGAATTAACTTTCCGCGAAAAGGAAAGTCGCGGTGAAAACGGGAATTAGTGAAACCGCGGACAATGGAGAGCGATTTTTCGTACGCGAAGTCACGCAAGCACATTTTCAGCCCGCTGTTTTACCGACCGAGCGATAAATAGTCAATATCGTCTTCTCCGCCGGTAAAACAGGCTTCCATAACCTCGCGTAAAAGGCCCAAAAATGCGAGTTCAGAATTTTCCGACGTCATAAGGTCATTCGTACTACGAATCGATACGTCGCGTCCGAGTTTTCCCTCTCAAGGAAAATTTGCGCAACGCGCGCCGCGCAGCACGGAAAATAGGTCACCGCCTGGCTCGACCCAATTTTCCGTAACTTCGACCACGCGGGAACCTTCTCGAATGATGAACTTTTTCTTTCCAGATACCCGGAAAACGCAGCTTCCACGATGGGGTGCATGTCGCGCTGTTCCAAGTATTTCCTCTGCTTCTTCAACTTCGTTTTCTTCGTGAGTACCGTCATTCCGCCGAAAAATCCGCACGGACGTGAATTATTGAGAGGGGCCTTTGTGGGTTTTTCAGGTCGCCGGTGCCGCCGCCGTGACCGCTGGCGTTTGGCTTTTGCTCGACAAAAATTCGTTGGCCAATTTGCTTAAGAAGGTTGACACTGACAATGTTTTGGTAAGTTGATATCAAGTGTCAATAGATACTTCCATTTTTTGAATGCATTTTTTGGATTGTTCGATCCAAATGTTGAATAGTTTCGTAAATGAGCCTTTGAAAAATTCTTGACCAAATCTATCCACAACGCTTATTACGAATCTGCGATAAAAATCGAGAAAAATTGAATCATATTCGAGATATGGTGTTTTTGGTGGGGTCCTCTATGCACACTCCGTAGCGTAATGGGCTAATCGGGATTTTAACCCGGGGAGGCCTGGGTTCGAATCTCAGCGCCGGGAACGATTATCGTTGACTCATAGTTCTGCCTTTTAATTTTATTACACTTCAGGGTAACTTCAGGTAAACGGTGCTTTGTTGCCCGGTTTGGGCCCGAAAAACCTTTTTATCGCTCATGGGTGCATAATTAACTATTACATATTTGGGACCAGCCCTTTACAATTTATCATATACAATTACATAGAATGATACGATAAGTATAAACATTCAAATCCTAAAATTAACCTCCTTTCTGGGGCAATCCACCCTGAAATTCTTTTCCATTTCCGATACATCAACAGATGCAGTACACGCTCTGGAGGAATTTTGCGGCCCAATTTCGCGTGCCTGTTATTTTTTTCCATTTAAATTTTTCCCGCGCCGAAAGAGGAAGCCACGCCCACGTGGACCGCGAGCGCGGAATGCAAATGCCGAGAACAAACAGCTAGCGCATCGAAAATTCAGGCCTCGTTTTCTCAGGCGGGGGTCGGGGGTCGCGGCCGTGCGTACTGCGTTCGTAAACGACACCTACGTTCTCATAACATGCGCCTTCTCACGATTGCACAATGTACCCAATTCGAGGCGTCTCTTCATGCTTCGTGCTGCCGGAAAACAAAGGGCGTTTTAAACGCCAAAACAATCGAGACTTGAGAAGGAAGTCGTTCGTGGCGAAGATTCTTTGTTTTTTTCCGGAATTATTGATTATTTTGTTTCGCGAACTTGATTTCATGGCAGAATAAGGATGGAAAAGGATTTAGAGGTAAATAAAATTGTTTTGGGTACCGGAATCCGAAGCCAGACTTTTGGGTTTTCACCCTACGAATACGGCCCGGAAAATAGTTAAAAAAGTGATATTTCGTTTAGTTTTTGCTATTTTCGGAATATTGGCTCATTTTTAATTGACCAAAGTCTTTTTCTGCAAGAAATATCAAAATAATGAATCTTGATTTTCATTTCAAGATAATATAGATTCATTTTGTCCATTCCATAGATTTTTTTCCGCGACTTTGACCCATGACGGTCGAGTTCTCGCTTTTTTTTCCCGCGCTATCCGCGAAACGAGCTTTTTCCTGGCAATTATTCTTATCTCGAGCAATTCGGGGCAATTAAACAATTACGTAATTAGGATACGCGCGAGCTATCGTCATTACGATGCGCGCCAGATAAAGAAAAACGAGACCGCGTTCTTGCGGGGAATCGGAAAAAAATCATTACGTCGCTTTTCCGGCGACCTTGCCGGGGAAAAATCCGCGAAAGCTGGTTGACACGAATTTTCGTTATGTGGGGCGCGATAATTTGCCCGGGGCGATTAACCGCGCGGCGTTAAGAGCGAAAACGCGCTTCTGAATGGATGATATTCCACGGGCGGATTCACCTGAAGAAAGTGCACAGGAAGTGCTCGCGTAATGCGGTTTCGCGCTGGGTTCGGCAGGGTATAAAAACGTCGCGTGCTTTCGCGCGATCACGGGGCATTTATTTTTCAGCATGGTAGGTAGCAAACAAATTACCATCGGAATTGATAGATAATGTGGGTATCGTTTGGGAAATGTCGGATATTTCCGGGTTTTTTGAAAAGTTGTTTCAATTAGTCCGTATGTATAGTTTTTTACATTCTAGAATGTTATATGTGAAGAAAATAATTTTTTCGAGGATAAAAACCAATTCGCGATGCTGGAATTCGAACCCAGGTTCTTTTATTGCACATCCATTTAGCCAACTACCCTACGCGCAACATGCGAATGACGACCTTCAAAATGCCGTAACTATTGAACGCAGACCGTTTTCGTATAATTTTTTTTCGCAATCTCGAATGATCCATCAATCGGAATCGGCTGATCATGCACAAACATCGATATTTCTTGTACAGACAGAACAAACTGCTTTTTCTAAACTCTTTAATGCCATAATAATATGTTACAAAATGACGGACAAAAAATCGAAACATCAATTCGTAATCGACGGTTATCTGTTCGACTTCTCTTGACACCCGACTGAACTTAGCCACGCGCTACTATTTTTATATCATGCTCAGTAAAAATGGCTATCGCGAAAAAGGTCGACACGTAGCAATGACAAACAGTGGAGCCCCGCAGATTCACGAGGGGCAACGAGCGGCTGCATAATTATAGGTACTTCGCCGCTGATGAGATGATTGGTTATCCCACGAGTGACTGCGCGTGGGAGGATCGGACCGCTCGCTTTATTGCTTGCAAAAACGCGGACCTCATGTTTACATAACAAAACCCACTTTTTTCTACAACATAACCTCTAATTTTAGTATGGATCCGCCGATTTGGTCTAGGAAAATGAACTGAGAATTAAGACACGAACGTACATGATGTAAATTTTTCCCGTCGCAATTATGTTCCGCAAAAAGCGAGCGATTTGAATAACGTGAACTCGAAGGGAAAAAAGTCGACACACCTGTTAAGTTGCGTAACGCGCTATTGCGCAAGCGCGGCTTCTCGTGAATGAGCGATGGTCGATTTAAATTTCCCGAGGGGAATTCTTTCGGGAAAATTGGGATGCTTTTTTATTCAGGGGAATGAAAAAGTTGTCGGTTTTTGCAGATGAACACGGACGCGAATGTTTTGAAGATGGCGGCTTACTTTTTGATCCTGGCGGGAGTGCTGGCGTTCCCGATCAGCTTTCTGGGGTATTGCGGCGCGCTTTTCGAGTCGCGGTGTGTGCTCTGTTTCGTAAGTATGAACTTTTTTCGATCAGGAATTGAAATTGGGAAGTTTGCGTAGTGTGTTTATGAGATTCAGATTAGAAATTTGGTACGCTCAGTAAAAATGGGGATTTAAATTTTTACAGTACGGGCTCCTGATTCTGATCGTTCTGGCTCTACAATGCGTCGTTGTGGGTCTCGTGTACGGTCTCCCGGGAGATGTGAGTCTCCTTTTACTTGTTTTTTAGCACGTGAAAAACCGAGTTATATATCAATTATCGAAACAGGTTCAACCGCATTTACGGGACTGGCTGAAAGGATTACTGGAGCATTACACCGAGGACAAAATGGACCCGGTTTCAGAGATTTTCGATGGGATCATGACTCAGGTGAAATTGAACTGTTATTCATATTTTTTGCGAACTTATGTTGCTTACATTATGCATGTTAGAATTGGAATGAATTAACGACGAATTGTTTTTTTTTAGTTCCACTGCTGCGGTATTGACAGTCATTTGGATTTTGTGAAAAACATGAGCATTCCCAAAGCTTGCTGCAACAAGGAAAACGCGGGGTTGTTGTCCACTTGCACCATATCAATTTTGGACTCGAATTCGTATTACAGCAAGGTATGATCTTGGTGGATTCATGTTTGACAGAAATTCGAGAATGATTCAGTGATTTATTAATCATTTTACGAAAATAGACTCATTCAGTGATAGCACAGACATTTATCAATAATTGTGATCTTGGAAAATTCCTCTAATATCTCTGGTTTTTCTGGAAGTGCATCATTGTGCAATCATGATTCACAGATAACTGTAAAATGATGTCGCAGTTGATACAAATCATTGTGTAATCAGTATAAATCAAATTCTGCAATGAACTAGTGTATGAAATACAATTTTGAACTTGAGAATGAAATCATCATCCGTTCGTGAATAATTGATTATCAGTTTTTTCGAACATTATCGCAGTTACTTTTTAATATAAAATTTCAAGTCATGATTTGAGTTATTACGAGTTATTTTTCATCGTCACAGATCGTAAGTATCAGTGAAAAAGAAAATATTAAACTCTCTGAAATTAAATGAAGGAGATACACCAAATCACTAGATCATAAGTCATCGATTGAAATCTCTTAGTCATCTATACACCTTCGACCTCACTTTGTGAGTCATGACTCAAGTAATTCATAATCAGTTAAAACTCATCAATTAATGAGTAAATGATTCCTTAAACTCGACTTGAAGTAATGAGTGAATCATAAGTCAATGATTGGGATCACATCTTCACGTTTGATTACAGTTTTGAATTTGTTCGTCATGACCTATCGAAAAAAAACTAGTCTAAATGCAACTTATCATTAGAGCTCAAAACTTGATCATTATTTAGTCACAAGTCATTTATTTTCAACTTCTATTAAGGTGCATTTTATCATTAACAAGTGGGACCCCTGTAATGTATATCGCGGATCAAGCTGAAATTTTGCGTACTTAGTCTCCAATGGGATCTATGAAAAGTACCTTCTCACTTTTCTTCAATAGGCCTCAGCTTCGGAGTTATCGAATTTTCAAAATCCGGTCACACACGTCAAGTGTAATCAATCTAGAAAATCTCATTTCCTACAATTTGCCGTGATTTTTATTCTTCGACTAAGTTTACTGGAGCCATTGGAGACTACGTACGCAAAATTTCGGCTAGATCCGTGATATATATTACGGGGTACCCCTTGTAAGTCTTAAATCTGAAATTTCGAGTCATCATTCGAGTTGAATTGAGTCATTTATCATTTGAAAATACCAAAATATCCACTATCAAAATACCAATATTCCGAAATTCAATTTCCTCGAATCTCTAACTTTGAAACTAAAAATTATCTCGAAATTTACAATTATAATCCACATTTCGAACGACAAAATCTAGTATTCGTAAGAAAAAACGATGCAGAAAGAAATTGAATGAATAAAGCCTAAAAATGCTATAGTATAAAAATATACAAGAAATGGAATTATGCAAGTATTATAAAACTTCATAACATAAAAGTCGGATAATTTCAGTTTTGATGTTTTAAACTTCAATTCGAAAAGAATTAAGATGTGGTGGCAAAGATTCCAATGGAGTAATCATTGATCGTAGGCAAAAATTTTCTACTTACCAAAAAAATGACATGAAGAAATGTTCATCATTTTGCCGCAAATTTTGAACTCGTCTATTATACGATACGCCACCTTCACCATTCTTCGGTCTTCTAAGAACACGTTCAACTCCCCTAATTCACATCAAATCATAAAAAAATTGGCTAGATTCTACCTAATGCACTCTTTTTCCAGGGATGTTACGCCGTGATCTCGGAAACGATCAAAGACAACGCGACCATCGTGATCAGCGTGGTGGCGATGATCCTCTCCGTCGAGCTGATCGTCATCTTCATGGCGCTCTACCTCTCCTGCTGCCATTGGCGGCCCCAGCACGGTAGGCACGAAGTCAAAGGAAATTACTGAAAAAACCCCGTAAAGAACCGAAATAATACTCTGCACATTGCGCCACGCGTTGTCTCCCCTCCGCTTGTACCGTGTGACAAAATCCTCCGGAAAACTCGGGAAATCCAGTGGCGAAAGTGCATCCGACTTCGCGACGCTCAAAATTTGATCCCCCCACAAATTGGCAGATGGCCCTTAGATCCAATCCGACGCGACTTGACGGACCTCGTGACGCGACCCGACATAACCTCTAAAAACGCGAGCGCTCTCTACGGTACGCGTCACGAGGTACCGGGGAACGTATGTACGATGGAAAATCGAGCGCGTCCGGCGTAGCCTGGATGACGTGTTTGGCTAGATTTTTTTTCCAATGTCATGAAGCAAGTCACTGACGAAGCTGATGTTTTAGCCTGCGTCGACGTCTCGTCAAGGCAGGCCTGGTGAATCCCGGTAAGAGCAAGTTTGAGGCTTTATGGGAATGTGCTTCACACTCATTTTCCTTCCGGACAGTCACCACTACCCCTTATTTCGAGTTTGTTTTAGTTTTATGGTAGATTTGAAAGGATATAGCACTAGCTTCGCATGAACCTGGATTTGGCCCGCATTTTTTTCAGCATAGGCGTTTCTCATCGAGTTCTTTTTGGGATTATGAATCATTTGTGGTGAAGCTGGAGGATTTGAAATCATTTGGTTTGTGGAGGTCAAAAATAGATTTTCAGTCCTTCAGCTTCATCTTACGTGTTTTTGATCATATGTCATTTTTCATGTGGAATATATGTGTTATATGGAAGATACATTCGAGTAATGAGGTTCTGTAGGAATCATGTAAGTTTTTCAGTTACGAATCTGGAATTATTTTATTAGTAAGATCAGAAGAACAAAAATAATTCCGATTCAGACATAACCTCATTACTTCTATTCATGTGTAAAACTAACTATCAGACCTGAATTCAGAAAGTTGACAAAACCTTTTATAAATTCATGAAGGAATATAGTTATAGTCGCGACTTTGCAAAATTTCTTTGATATCTTTAATTTTTCTTGAAGTGCATCATTGTACCATCAGTATGAATAAAATTTTACAATAGCTGTCACCACACGTCTATGTGGGCTCAAAATGGAAATTTCCAGTTCTGTCATAGATAACAATTCACTATTCATCACTCGTTACTTATTCCGTTTGAATGAATATTCGCCACTCGTTTTAACAAGTAATCCAATCCGCTTATCATCCCATCACATCAAATCTCGATAAACCCAAATGGATTCACGATAAACGAACAGCAGGCATATGTATCCAAAGTTTGATCAAACAAAGAAAACAACCGAAATCTCAGTACCTAATCTTCGATTCTCTCAACTCCGTCAAAAATTCAGTCGTTTACCCTGCCACGAATGTCGATTTTTCGCTCACGACACTAATTCTTATCCATTCACGAAATCACCTCAAAAACCCAGCTTCTCTCATGTACCCCTCACCATCCGAATGAATGGGTTGACAATCCGCAAAAAAATCGAGACCTCCGGCTCCCGGGCCAATCGCGATTGGTCCACTCGACTTGTATTAACTCGTGAAAAACCCTGGATTTCTCGTTTCCAGTGATCACTTTCTGGTGCTGCTGCTGAGACGAGGCTCGCGAGAGCAAGGAACGATTGCGTAGTGGCTCCTAGCATTCGCACGCTCTGTGCCTTACCCCGCTTGAAAAATAATAACCTCGGTGGCTGTGGACGGAGGAGCTCGGAGCGTGAGAACCTTCCCGTTGTACATACGTTGCTCGCCATTATTTCCCGTTTTTCGGCGCGCGCGACAAAATCCGTCTATTAGGTTAGGACGCGCCAGAGTACGAAGGAGAAAAAAATACGAAACGATGTAACCTGTCACCGCAATTATTTCGCAAAAGTCGTTGGCCCCTGCCCGAAATATTCCGGACAATGAAAAACGATCGAGTATTGAAGCAGTATTATAAGAGGTTCACTGACGTAGTGATCTAAAATGTTTCCCCCGTCATTCCCCCACCCTGTCGGACCGTGTCGCGGTTGCGCGCGCGCGCGCGCGCAACTACGGCGCGCTTCCGATGGACCACGAACAAAGACTCTGATGTGTTTTTTGAAGTGTTTACATTTTTCTTCGCGAGGCCAAAATTTTTCTACGATCACGTTGTATTGTGTTCAGGTTTTTCCCCCTGTTTTAGATCACTATACGAACATCCTACCCTCTTCGTGTGTAAATGTGTCCGTTATACATAGAGTTTAGCCAGGAAACTGTGATTCGCTGGGTATAAATAATAATATTTATGAGAAGTAATGAAAAAAATACGAAGTAAAACAGAATTGTTCTCCGAATTTTGACTTTTCCGCTTTGAGGAGCGTGTAGCAGTAATTTCGTCTCCGTGTAATAAATGTATTAAGTGTTGGTCGTTGATTGGCTCGGTTCCCGGCGTGCACGAACACACAAAAACACCTTTCGACAACATACAAAACATTCCAGGGGAAGTTTTCTTCCCGTTTTCGAGGATCGCGACTGTTCGCCGCTTGCACTTTGTGATTGCACTTTATGATTGCTCGATTTAATGCAGAGACTGATGACCTAAAGTGTATATAACATATATATATATATATATAAATATATATATATTCAAATGACGATATTACGAAGCGTTACTATATACATCGATTGTCTTTACGATTTATTATGTATCGTCATACTTTCTCATTCTATGATTCTTGTAATTATTATTAATGCTTGTAATATTTTATATAAATATATGAAAGTTCTTTATGTATGTAGACACTGTCGCAACATTGATTTTGTAAAAACTGTACACACGGACATGAGCGCAAATATGAAATAAAGACAGATTTTTTATTATTGCGAATGTTTTTAATTATATTGTTGATATTCTTCGAATAATGTATTCATTATTTAGATTTTATTGAAAAAGTTTTCATATTGATAAAAAGAACTTCGATTGTTTCCCCTAGAAACATTAGAAATCACTATTGAATCTCATCAATTCCTTTAATCTTTCATGAATTATTATAATTATAATTATTATTATTATTATTATATTATTATTATTTTATTATTTTATTCAATCTTATCAATTCCCTTCAAGCTCCATAAAGTCACTTCGTGTCCCTACAAAACCCTTGAAATTCCATAAACTCCCTTTTTATCCCATAAATTATTCCCCTATAATCTCTTTATATTCCCACTTGACTACGGTGTCCAGTAATAATATTATGAGTTTATGGAAATGGGACGTAATTTGTGACGTTAGAACGGTTACCTTTGATGACGTTACTGTGACGACATAATAACGTCACGTCGAAAAATTTTGATGATCAATCAAAAAATTCAGAATTCGCGTTTACGTGTATTTCTCATAATAATATTTCTGACTCGGATTTTCATAGTATTACGATGTCACGGTGACGTCACTGAGACGTGAGAAATTCCATAAAATCCCTTATAGGTAAACAATTTCCATTAATTTCCAATTAATAAAAAAAAGACACAATATTTGGAAAACTATATATTATACTTAAAAACGAATTCAAAATCTAAAAAATCCCGTCTCTACTGAAAAACTTCTCCAAATGAAAAAGTAAATCATTTACAATTCTTAAAAATGCATCAAAATACAAAAAATGAATGATTTCTGAGTGAATCGCTCCTAGAATTTCCGCAAAAGTTTGAAACCTTCCTTTAGCCTCAGAAAAAAAACCAAAACAGAATCTTTAGACACATTACAACGTAAATCACAATAATTGATCATCACCCCCCATTCTATGGAATTTCCCAAACAAATAAACACCCCACTCCCCCCAAAAAGTGTATTTACCGATAAAATTCGATTGTTTAACACGCATTCTTTCCCTCTCCTTGCAATCACAGCGCGCATCTGCAATAATAAACAAGTCATTGCCCGTTTAACAATGATAAAACAAATCCTCTCAATTTATTGTTTACCGGTCGTTCGAATCGATAAACAAGATTGTTTCGCTTGTTCCGGGCGAGCAAACAGCCTTTTATTCTCCGCGAACTTGTGATCCCGAACATGGCGGCGCTGCAGTTCCTTTTAAAGTCGCTTCCGGCTCAAAATGCGCGCTTTAGTCTCCGTTCAAATTTCTGGTCAGTCGTCCAGTTCTCACTTCCGGGGGAATTGAATTTCGACTTTTTTTTAGATAGGACAGTCATGTGCAATAGTGTGTGCGTCGCGGTCATTGTTCTTATCAGCGTCGCGTTCGCGAAAAACTTGAAACCGAAAGATCCTGACCTTGGACGAATAGTTTTCGCTAGCGTTGTGAGTTCGAGTACTTATCTTTGAACATAAATTGTAGGCTTTTATCTATTTCAATGTGGAAATAAAATGTACGAGAAGTGGAATTTTTCTGAAATTTCACTAAACAAGGCCAACCTGCCGACTGCTTAAATTAACGGTTTTTACATGTTTATTGACATTTTGGGATTTTTTGGGGATTGCATTAAACAAGGCGAATCTACCGACTGCTTGAATTAACGGTTTTCGATGGTTTTTGTATGTTTATTGACGTCTTGAAAATTTTTTGGGATTGCGCTAAACAAGGCGAATCTACCAACCGCTCAAATTAACGGTTTTTAACGGTTTTTATAAGTTTATTGACATTTATTATCTTGTAATTTTTTTGTGATTGCACTCAACAAGGTGAATCTACCGACTGCTCAAATTAACGGTCTTCAATGGTTTTTACATGTTTATAGACGTTTTGGAATTATTTTAAGATTGCACTAAGCAGGTCGAATCTACGAACTGCACAAATTGACGGTTTTTTACGGTTTTTATTTGTTTATTGACGTCTTGGAATTTTTTTTGAGAATGCACTAAACAAGACGAATCTACCGACTGCTCAAATTAACGGTTTTTAACGGTTTCCACATGTTATTGACGTTTTGATTTTGATTACATATTTTTTGAATGTAGGTTTTTAGACATGGCGACCGCAGTATTATACAGCCATATCCGAACGACCCTTATCGGAACGAGTCATTATGGCCAGCACCCTTCGGCGAGCTGACAAATGTAATGCTGCATAATCTGAAAATTAACTAATTTGTGGATGTGACGAAAAAAAAAAAAAATTCATCTAGAGCATAGTTGGGATACTTGAGGGGGGGGGGGGGGGGGGGGGTTTTCGGAAACGGGGGGCATTATGGGTGAAAAGTTCCTTTGTTTGGGGGGACAGTTGCAAAAATTCGAAAATTGGGGAATTTCGAACCAAAAAACAAACTTTTGGTGAGGGAGGACTATTTTTTTATATGAAATTCTGGAATTATGAAGTTTTATAGACTCATAAGTTTCTAAAGTGTTTGAAATTTGGAAATTTTGCTAGGCTTCGACTTTCTGGAGATATTGGAGTTTTAGACATTTCTATGTTCCGTGATTTAGCAGTTCTAGAATGTCCTAAGTACTGAGAGTTTTGAAGCTTGGGAAGTTTTGGAAATAATGGAATTTTTCAGTTTGAAAAAATTATGAAGTTTCAGGAATTTTGAAAATTTTGAAATTTCAGAAATTTTCGAATTTTTGAAAATTTTAGAGGACTTTTGAATTAAATTGTTTATAAGCTTCGAAAAATTGGGGTGTGGTTTTGAACATTTATGAATTTCGAGGTTCTAGAGATTTCGAAATTTCGAAGTTTTGTGGACTTACAAAGTTCTGAAGTGTTGTAAATTTGGAAATTTTGCGAGATTTTAGGTTCTGGGTATTTTGTCATTTTTGGGATACCTAAGTTTCGTAATTTAGAAGTTTAGACGTCGTATAATTTCGAAATGCTCTGAGTTCTGAGTTTCAAAGCTTTGGCAATTTTTAAAGCACTGAAATTTTTGAGTTTTGAAAAATAATGCAGGTTTAGGAGTTTCAGAAATTTCGAAAGTTTATAAATTTTCCCAGTTTTTAAGGACTTCGGAAAATTACCAAATTTTATTGCTTAGAAGTATCAAAAATTTTAGATGCATCGAAGTTTCGGAGATTTCAAAATTTCTAAGTTCTAGACATTTCGGAATTTCGAAGTTTCATAGAATCATGAAGTTCTGAAGTGTTTGAAATCTGAAATTTTTTCAAGACTTGGGGTTCTGTATATCTTAGAATTGAGTCTTTGGTTGAAAGTCCATTTAACAAACAGATAAAACCAATTTTCCACTAACAGACCGGAAAACAGCAGCACCTTCTCCTAGGACGATATTTCCGAAAACGCTACGACGGAATGCTCTCCCAACAATACTCCCGCGATGAAATTTACGTAAGGAGCACGGATTTCGATCGCACATTGATGTCAGCTACCGCTAATTTAGCTGGACTGTATCCCCCGAAAGGGGACCAAATTTGGTGCGAGCTGAGCTGGATGCCGATTCCTGTCCACACAGTTCCCAAAAAATTGGATGACCTTCTTTTAATGGGAAAACCTTGCCCAAGATACAACTTGGAGAAGCAAAAAGTTTTGGAAAGCGACGAGTTGAGGCAGATCCACAAAGACAACAACGAGCTTTACGAGTATCTGACGAAACATTCTGGGAAGAAGGTTCAAGACGTGACAGGAGTATTCCAGCTCTACGATGTCCTCCGAGTTGAGGTAATTGATCATCTGTTAGAAGTAAAAAAGGATCGCCAGAAGACGATCGTCTATTACCAGATCTTCTACGAAAAATCGCCTGTCGAATGATTGCTTAAAGATGATCGTACATGGACGAATGTTCTACGACTGGAACATTTCGTAACCTCAAAACCGACTCTTGAAATAACACCCTGTTCTTTGCAGCACCTCTACAATCTGAAACTTCCAAAATGGACGGAATCTGTCTTTCCGGATAAAATGATATCATTAGCAGCGTTGTACTTTGAGTTGAGTTCATATAATGAAGTTCTCCAGAGATTCATAGCAGGTGAGAATGGAAATAAAAATTATCTAGATATACGTCCTACATAGTGATGTAGTCACAATCATTGTGGAATTTGATTTATACTGATGATACAATGATTTGTATTAACTGCGTCCGCATTATGTCACAATCACGTATGAATCATGATCGTACACAATCCGTGAATGATTGTATAATGATGCACTTTCAGAAAAATCAGAGATATGAGAGAATTTTTTTTTTTGATTCGTAATGACCTAGAACTCCAAAACGGTTATTAAATGTGAAGATATGTGATCTAGATTATTGACTTATGATTTACTCATTAATTTAAGTCAAGTTTGAGGAAATATTCTGACTCATTCTCCAATGAGTTTTGATTCACTATGAATTACTTGAGTCATGATTCACAAATGTAGCAAAAGTCAGGTCGATGATCTATAGATCAAGAAGAGATTCCAATCGATGACTTATGATCCCTGAGTATCTTCTTTCTTTGATTTTGGAGGATTTAATCTTCCCTTTTGCACTTACACTTACGATCTGTGAAAACGAATGATGATGGTTCAAAGTAACTGAAATGATGAATTAAAATTGTACATTGAAAAATAACAAGAACGTACGAAAAAACGGATGATAAATAGCTCATGAACGAATCATAATTTTGTCCTCGAGTTCAATATTGTATTGTATACACTAGTTTTTGAATGAGTCAGTGAAATCATTAATTCAGTGATAACTCAAATCTTTGATATTGTTATGGTAGCTTCTGGAGACCCACATAGCTATGTATACAATAATATACTAACAATCATTGAAAAGTTTGATTTATACTGATAGTACAATGATTTGTGTCAACTGAGACCGCATCACTCTACAATCATGTATGAATCATCATCGTACATAGTTCAAGAATGATCGTACAATTATGCACTACCAGAAAAATCAGAGATATAAGAGAAAATTTTTAAAGTCGCTATCATGTACATACACAAATTTGTGCCATCATCGAATTATTCCATTTTTGTACCATCATGGTACCTTATCTGTAAATCATGATTCATACGTGATTGTACAATGATGGACAAATCGCTGAAGCATTCTCTCGATGCATGAAAAGACATACCATCATTCATGAATCACAAACACTAAAACATTCGTGAATCATTGTACAATCACGTTTCATAACGTGATGATACAATGATTTATATCAACTGCGACCGCATGATTCCACCATCATTCATGAAAATGATGCACGAATGATGTTACAATGACGGTGAAATGATTGCAGTTTTGAACGCATGTCAATTTCGATGTTACAATCATGGTATAATGATTTTTGCATCACATTCATGTGCATCCTGATAGACGAAAAATTGACTCAGTCAAATGATATGTGGGATATGATATTTTTTTCCGTTCTAGGACCATTACTGGGTCAAATAATGGACAATATGCTTGACAAGTCGAAAGGGACGTTGAAGCCTGACAGAAAGTTGTGGATTTACAGCGCCCATGATGATAATATAGTGAATCTCTTGAAGATTTTAGGGATCTATTACAAGCATATACCACCTTACACGTCTAGTGTCATGATTGAGCTGAGGGTGAACTCACAGAATGAGTATATAGTCGCGGTGAGTTGGATCATTCAGTCATAAGTCGATGCTTGAGGAGATTTAATGGTGAAAGACAATAACGAAGTTGATTTGGTGACTACTCGAAGTATATTTAAACATTATGGTTATATACTTCGATCATTAAAATTGAAAATTAGACGCGAGTCATGAATCATTATGTATGATGATTTGAATGTTCGCATTTCCGAAATTCAGAAAAAATACAATTCATCATGACTTATAAAATAAGATGCAATTTTAGAGTCATTACACTAATTATGACCAAGTGAAACCCAAAAAATTCCATCTAACACTTGACAAAAACTGTCATTGAGTCATTATTTCTTCCCCCTTTCCAGGTTTTCTACAAAATTCTGGACGAAGAACCCAAACTCATGACAATTCCCGGCTGCACTCCTGCTTGCCCACTACAAAAATTCATCTCTCTCCTGCAACATCTCATCCCTGAAGACTGGGAAAAAGAATGTTCCCTAGATTCGAAAAAACCCGAACCAAACGCGAACTGCCCTTCAAATCCCAGCCCAAAAACAACGGAGTTGATCCATAAACAACCCTAAAAAACGAATTGTTGACAAAAAAATATCCCTAACTGCAGGCAGTTGGACATTATTTTGTACAGTTGTTAAGTATGTTGTACATTTATTCGTGTTTCTCGATTCTTGTTACTAATAAATCGATCGGAAATATCAATTCGAGGAAAAAATTATCCCCACCGAAATTTCCATTTGGCTGCACATTGTGCACGATCTTTCGGTTCACTTTGCATAACTTCGCAATTGGTCGCCAAAATTTCTCCAGTCTTTCTTTCGGTGCCCGAGAATACAATTCTTTTTCAAAATTACTCGAAAATTGCACCATCTCTTAAAAAATGGACAAAGGACCAATCTCGTATTTTATTGTTATTTCGACTTTGCTGGTGCACAATTTGAACGCCCAGAATTCGGACCTTGGCACAGTTATTTTCGCCAACATTGTAAGTTCCATCAGAGAGTAACATTTGAGATAATATTTGAGGAACGCTTATCTCGTGCGTCAATTTGACGTCGGGATTCGAATAATTGGCATGATTTTATGGAATACTGATCAAAATCCAAGTTATGGAATGGTGTTGACTTATCTTAATTTTTTGCAGATTTATAGACATGGTGAGTGAAAAATTCGGGTCCTATGTCCTGTTTTTCCACGAGGTTGAGGATTTTTATGGGGTTTTTTTTATGTTAATGGTGATTTTTTGTGCATGGGGTGGGATTTTTTTCTATAGGAGACCGAACACCTTGGATTGCGTACCCGACAGATCCGTATAGAAATGAATCTTTGTGGCCTGTTCCTTTTGGAGAGCTTACGAACGTGAGTTTTTTTCACACGGATTTCGAAGTATTTTTGCTAGGTTAGAGGTTACGAGAATGAAATTTGAAATTACGTCAGAATTTTCGAAATGTCTTAAATGGGATTGGAAAAATATGAATTTTGCAATTTTTTTATCGAATTTGTCGAGTCGTTTCTTCGAGAAAATTGATTAATGTATGAATAGGTGAATGAAATATCGTTCTATTCATAAGACATTGATGGATTTTTCGTAATGAGCAGATTTGTATTGCAGTTCAGAGAAATATGCTTTTATCTCTTATGTGATATTGAATTGAGGAAGTCATTATCATTAAAATAATATTGGTTGTGTAACATTTTGTCACATTTCACGAATTAAAAATGATTTGGACACTTCATTTCCTTTCAAAAAATATTTTTTCATCGTCTTTAGTGGATATCACTGACAAATACGAAATTTCATCATATCAAAATTAAAGAATTGAATTTATAGCATATTCTGCTATCCTTTCGGTTCTAGAGTTCTTCAAATCTCCGAAAATAATGCATGACTCAATTCAATCTTAGTTATGACTTAACATTCCAGATTTCAGACTTAATGGTAAAATGCAGATTGAGAATATATGTCTTATGACTGAATGATAATCGAGTTTTTGAGTTCTGACTTAAAGTTGCATTCGGACAAGTTTCTTTTTCGATATGTCATAATTTACAACTTCAGAAATGTAATTAAATGTAAAGTTTATGTGATCAAAGTCATCGATTTATGATGTATTTACTATTATAAGTTGAGTTTGAGGCATTATTTGGACTGAGTCTTCGATGAGTTTAAATTGATTATGAATTACCTGAGTGATGACTCACAAAGTGAGGTCGATGATGTATAGATAATGAAAAGATTTCAATCGATGACTCACGTTCTGATGATTCTAAGTATTTTCTTTCTTTAAGTTCGGAGGATTGCATATTTTCTTTTTCATCAAAATTTACGATCTGTGGAGTTGAACAATGACTCCAAATAAGTCAAACGAGGACTGGAAATTTTAGATTGAAAAGAAACTGCAAGAATGTTCGAAAAAAATTACTACCATTATTCATGGATCACAAACACTGGAACATTCGTTATAATCACGTTGTAAAAAATAGATAACTCACAACTAATGATTCAGCACTCACTACGAAGACTCAAAACCTCAAAATCATAATCGACTGTAAAGATATACGTGCAAGACGGATCAAAATCATCGACACATGGTTTCTCATCGAATCCAAATTATAATTCTAACTCGTGTCTGAGTGATTCATAGTTATACTCTTTTAAATGTGAAGATACGTAATAAAAATCATCGATTAATGATGTACTTACTATTTCAAGTCGAGTTTGATGCATTATTTGGACTCATCTTTGATGAGTTTCAATTGATTATGAATTACTTGAGTCATGATTCACAAAGTGACGTCGATGATGTGTAGATGACGAAGAGATTACAATAGATGACTTACACTACAATGTAATGATTCCGGTATCTTCGTTCTTCAATTTTAAAGTATTGAATTTTTCCTTTTCCATCAAGATTCACGACCTGTGGAGATGATAAATGACTCGAAATAAGTCAAATGATAACTCGAAATTCGAGATTTAAAAGTAACAAGAACGTTCGAAAAAAATTATCACTATTATCCATGAATCGCAAACACTGAAACATTTGTAAATCATTGTAGAATCACGTTTTATAAGATAGATAACTCACAAATCATGATTTATTACTCATTGCGAAGACTCAAGACTTCAAAATCATGATCGACTGTAAAGACATACGCGCAGGACAGGATTAAAATCATCGATTCATGATTTCTTATCAAGTCAATGTTCTAATTCTAACTCATGTCTGAATAAGTCACAGTTATAAACACTTTTCGATGGAACAAAATAACCCAAAATAAGTTTACCAATAAGGAACCAACACTTAAAAAATCCGGAATATACCAAAAACAGCTAGGAAAACAGCAGCACCTCGACCTCGGTCGCTGGCTACGCCAACGCTACCGAAACCTCATCTCCGACAAGTACGAAAAATCCGAAATCCACGTACAAAGCACAGATTTCGACCGCACCCTAATGTCAGCAGCCGCAAATCTGGCCGGTCTCTACCCTCCCAAAGGCGACCAAATTTGGAGCGACCTGAACTGGATGCCCATCCCAATACACACGAAACCAGTTCAATACTGCAAAATTCTAGCAGCTAACTTGAACTGCCCTCGATACCACGAAGAGTTAAAAAAAATGTGGAATAGCGAAAAAGCACGAAATATTTACTGGCAGAATTGGGATTTTTTTGATTACGTGTCTCAACATACAGGATGGAGGATGCGAAGTGTGAAAAATTTGTTCGTTGTGCATGACATTTTACTCATTCAGGTAATAATGTAATGATGGAGTTGAAAAAATGATGGGGTCGAAATGTTTCATGCTGAAAAACATTTCTGTCTTTGCAGAATTTGTACAATAAAACGCTGCCATCATGGGTAAATGCGTCCTGTCTCGATAAAATGAGAGAATTGTCGGAATTGTATTATCCGATTTCACTCGGAAATGATCAACTCAAAAAATTGAAGACAGGTAATGATTCATCAATTAATTGTATCTTTATTGTTTTGGTTATTTCTTTTCCTCCAACATGCTTATGAAGTCGCTAGAGTTTAGAGGTTATGAAAACACGTGTCACGCGTTAGATTCCGAACCTAACCTCAAACTCCCGGTCTTTCTACAGGGCCATTATTAGGCGAAATGATAGAAAACATGGTTCAAAAGGCGAAAAATACTTTGACGCCTGACAGAAAATTATGGATCTACAGTGCTCATGATGTGACTGTAGCTGATCTTTTGTTGACATTGGGTGTGTATGATCAGCGACATCCACCGTACGCGGCGACTGTTTTGATTGAACTGAGAAAAACTTGGGGGAACAAGCATGTTGTTACAGTAAGTTGTTTTTTATTGTACGTTGTGCAAGATCTCCAGTGGAATAACATTAATATCGTATTCAAAATCGTCAAGGTTTGCGAGATCGCGAGTATTTGAAAATGGCGGTAGAGGTTATGAAGCACTCTCCAATACGTTTTAGATTGAAAATTTAGGTCCTATGTACTCTCAATCGAAAAATTTCTGGTTATCTTTCAGGTATCGTATAAAAAACTGGCAGCGGAACCAGTTCTTTTGACTATTCCTGGCTGCACAACTGCATGTCCGTTACACCGATTCGTGAAACTGACGGAACATTTGATTCCGAGGGATTGGGAAGCAGAATGCGGGATTAGTGTTTGCGATAAACAGTTGTAGAAATGGTCAAGTTGGATTGAATCATGCAAAATTCGACTAATTCTATCATTCAAAATGCGCCAGAGAATCGATAATAATATGTTATTTAGTATGTAATACTTATTTTGTAAGAAGTTTTGCAATTAAACAACGTTTAGAATAAAAAAAGTTATGAATCCTTCTGGGTTCGGACTTCTCAAATTGAAGGTGTCGATCGGACTGGGAAAAGATCGGGAATTCGCTTTGACCATAAAAAAGAAAGAAGAATCGGAAGAATCTGGATTGTCATAATGAACAGAATTTTCAAATTTCGCCCAATGGAGCATTTTTTACTGTTTATCGAAAAATTTTCCAGGAATTTCGTAATTTTGAATTTTTGTTGCATTCCGACAGTTTCAGAAAAATTAGGGATTTTCTACTATTTTTCGTAATTTTTTGTATACCTGGGGAAAAGTTTTGGAAATTTCTCAAATGAGTAGAAATTTCATTTTTGTACGATATTTTGACTTTGAGGTTTTCAAAATCACTGCCCTGCAAAAACTAGACACAAAAAATTTCAAGTTTTTTCCTCGAAAAACTATGGAATCAATTATTCGAAATATAAGAAACCTTTTTCCACATTATTTTTAGTTTAAAAAAGTTATGTCTTATTTACGAAATTTGATGGATGAACATGTCGAAAACATTTACGTGTCAGTAATTTATAAATGCTGTATTTATTTTCTGGATACGTAATTCGGCCATGGTTCAATTAATGATGAAATATAACATATTAACTCACTTATATCCATATAACGCGTAGTTGGTTGTTTTTCGAGCAAGATCAACAATCGTTTGAATAAAATAACATCGTAAAAGCGTACATTTATAACTTGCAAACAAAAAATGTGGTCTAATAAATTCACGATTTTGTGGATATGAACGTGTCTGTGTATACTTGATTGCTGTGAAAAATTGAAGAATGGTATTTTACTCTCGATTTATGCATCTGAATTCACTAATTTCGCATTCCTGAAATTTTAACACTACTTTTAAAACACCATAATCTTTTTGTGCAAAAAAATTTAATTTATCTTTTTTTTTCAGAAACATGCAACAAATTGGGTTGCAATGCACACTGTCGTGACAGACTCTGGACAACTAGAGTATGTTAAAAACAGATCAGAAAAAATACATCACTTTATTGCTGCTCCGGGTAATGTATGATACAACAAATTTCTTGTTTTCAACATTCCATTATCAGTAGACGTGAAACTTTTTAAATTTTCATGAAAAAGTTGGTGGACTACGATCCCTAAAAAACAATCAATTGTTGCTATGCCGAAATTTGATTCAAGAGAACCTTAGTCAAATTTTAAAGAAACGAATTTGAATATTCATGATTATTGTCTCTCATATTTTAAAAAATTTTTGCCATTTATTTAAAATAATGTTTCAACCCATGTTACATATTTCTTTATTATTATATACTATATTCCATACCAAGTACATAGTTAATTGTATCAT
>JAPYZK010000136.1:0-36942 GCA_030522785.1 Platygaster equestris
ATGCGCGATAGAGCAGCGCGAAATTCAAAATCAGCCATTTACCCCGTGTAAATTTAAATGTCGCGCTGCTTTAGCACGCATGTCCTGTCCCCAATACCTTCAAATGGCGCGGTTCAATTGGGGTCAGAGAACTAGTGGTGGGGGAATATAGGAATCAGCTATCCACTGTATTTTACAGATCAGTGATAAAAACGGTTGGTGCCAGTGTGTGCGCTATATTTGGCATATTAATATTTTGCATTTGCATGGTGCAAAGTGTGGTGTATACATATTGCGTCGTATTACGTGGTATGTACACTGGTGTACACACAAAGCAAAGCAATAACTCTCGAAATAAGCAACGAGCAAGTCATTCACGGCTCCAAGATGGCAGAAGGTCAGGACGGCCCGAAGAAAATAACAATAAACGTGAAAACGCCGAAGGACAAGCAAAGCATCGAGATCGAAGAGAACTCGAGCGTCAAAGACGTGAGTCCGACCACGAGAAAAGCGCGGTTATTTTTTGTCGCGCGTGTCTCGCCATTGCCTCGTCCTCGTCATCCCTCCCCCCTCTCCCCGACCCTCCGAAATCTGCCGGCCAAAACCCCTCGATCGGTTATTTATTTCGCTGGTTTTTTTCGCAGTTCAAAGATGCGGTCGCGAAAAAGTTCGACGCCGAACCGGAGCAGGTGTGCATCATATTTGCAGGCAAAATCATGAAGGACCACGAAACCCTTGCCACCCACCACGTCGATAAGGACGGTTTAACTGTCCATCTTGTCATCAAGTCTCCGCGTGCGCCGGGAAGTCAAAACAATCAGACGGAGAGCCAAGAAAGTCGGCCTCGACCAGCGGGTATGTAAAATTTTTGGTTTCGGGTTTTTCTTGACAATTGAAATTGTCTTTCAACTTCTTTGCTTAGAAAATTGTGGTTGTTGACATCCTCAAAAATAATTGCGATATTTGTTGATATTTACATTTCACATAAATGTGAGTAATGGATATCAAGCCAGAGAAGGTTTTAAGATTAAAATTTGTTCAACTTCAGTTACTTTTATTCTTCATTTTTTATGTTTGTAAATTATTTGCTCTAAATTTAAAACAGAGTATTCTGGAAACTTGGTAAGTATTGTAAATTTGAACAGATTTATTTTACTGAGAGTGGCAATAAATTTTTTCTTTCTTAGCATTTTTGGGATTCTTGAAATTTACAAAATCCTGTTCTGTTTATTTATGAATTCTTCGATGACCTGAAAAATGAATCTTTGTTGCTCGTATCACTGATTCGAAAAAGATAAATTTTATTATTAATTTTGTATCGATTTATCTCTCCTTCAATTCAGAAATGTATCATTGTGAATTCTGAAAAAATTTTATAGAGGTAAAAATTCTTCATTAGACTGAAAAATGTAAGTGTGTAGTGAACCTATTTTTTCTCAATTTTTGTCGATTTTGTTATCTTTGATTTAGAATTGTAAAATGACACTTTGAACAAACTGAGATAACTTTCAAACATGAGTTAACCGGAAATACCTTTTGAAGTTTAAAAGGGAAAAAACATATGAAGTGGTAAAGAGGAAAAGGAAACGAAGCAAAGTATGCTATTCAAAAACACCATATTGATATTAATAGTTCTAAAACTTTTTTATTGTCATTTTCATTGTGTATTCGATAATTGAGAATAATGAGAAAAGGTTTCACAAGTAATCAGTACAATGTTGTTACAATTATAAAAATCACATGTCATTTTTTTTTTTTTTTTTCAAATGAGGAAATTCAGATGATACGACATCAATTTGAAAAGTTATGAATGTAAATAAAATTATAAATTAGTCATCGTTTTTTGAAGTTTATTATACAGGCATAGAAATTAGCACTATAGTCAAACAACCTTTGAATGGGTAATTTCAAAGTAATTCAGAAAAAAGTGACAGAAAAATTGTGTAAGGAAAAGATAGGTGTACTTTATATAAACTCATAAGAGCTTTTATAAGTAAAAAATAATTTTAAACCATAATAAAATAAAATTCATTGAAAATCATGATAATGGTAAATTATTGAAAAGAGTTGATGAAGTATTGAACCATATGGAAAATAGGAACACGACAAAAATGAAGAACAGACAAAAAACCAAGAAATATGCAGAAAATATTTTGGCAAAAAAACTGCACAAATTTCACATGCACTCGTCTGTGTATATTGTTGAAATATATGAAATTTTGCTAATCCTGTTATGCTTTGTCATTCTTCAATACCTGATATCATGAATATTCATACAGATCAAAACTCACTTCATCAAATGACTCACCTCAATCACCTTAACTGGTGTAATTTGTACAAGTAAAGAAAATAACCGTCATACTAATGTGCAAGAAAATATTGCAATTTTTTTCATTGTAAAATTTGCAAACAAAGTATGTGCTGTGAAAGTACACTGGTTCTTACCTTTGTTTTTAATAGGGACTAAGAGACTTTTACGTCACGATTTTCCGGATTGAAAATTCATTTTGAAAAAAAAGTAATAGCATAGTTCAGTTTCGTGAATTGCAATGTTGGATTCTGAATGGTCAAATTGAAATGATTTAAAGTCCAAATAGTGCATTTAGTTTTTGTACCAAGTGTGGAAATGAAAGATCTCATTCATTTTAGAACTCGAAAATTATACTTTGAAAATATTTTCAAACAAAATGTAAAAGATGGAAATTATCAAGACTTGTATAATTTCAAAATTCAAAAACATTTAAATTGAAATTGTAAAAGTTGTATCATTCAGTTTCAAATACTCTACAAAAATGTCATATTTTTATTTAGAATTTTATGAATGTATTACCGTACAACAGCTAAATTACCTAGACCCATCCTTTGAAACAATTCAAGCGGAGTAATCAAAAACAGACTTCGATGTGTTGAATTATGATGAATAATGTAAATTTTTCAGCTGATGTGAACGCAACGCCTTACGGACTGGGAAGTTTGGGTGGCATGATGGGCATGGAAAATCTTGGAATGGGATCAAACAGTTTTATAGAATTGCAGCAGCAAATGCAGCGTGAGCTTTTGACAAATCCAGAAACGATGAGACAAGTCCTTGACAATCCTCTGGTGCAAAGCCTTATGAATGACCCAGAGAACATGCGCAACCTCGTGACCTCCAATCCACAGATGCAAGAACTTATGCAGCGGAATCCGGAAATTAGTCACATGCTTAATAACCCTGAACTTCTCAGGTAAGTCTTTCAACTTACAATTTCCTTTCTATTATAAATCTAAAAATTTAAGAAAATCAGAAATATAACAACGACACGAATCTTGACAAACAATTCTCAAACCATTAAATGTCTCTTAATCGTAAATTATTCGAAATGTAACAAAAATGGGAATAAATTTATTCAAATTATTAGAAAATCTCCTTAGGTCAGGTTGAATTACAATTCTGACAACTTTTCCAATTTTTCAGAAAAATGATAGGATATTTTTTAAGGTTCTTAAAAACAGTATAATTTCATTCACAGACAAACCATGGAATTGGCTCGCAACCCGTCTATGTTACAAGAACTGATGCGTTCGCACGACCGGGCCTTGTCGAACCTGGAAAGCATCCCGGGTGGTTACAGCGTATTGCGCCGTATGTACCGCGACATCCAGGAACCGATGCTGGCCGCGGCGGCGAACGAGAGGAACCCTTTTGCCGCCCTCGTGGAAAACAGCAACTCACAAGACGCCCCGAATCCACAGCAAGGACAAGAAAACCGTGATCCCCTGCCAAATCCTTGGAACGCGTCGCAAGCCGAACCGGGTGCCCAGCCGCCACCGACAAGTGGCCCGAGAAGCGGTCGAACGAGTGCTGCCAGCAGCGCTTTTGGCAACCTCTACGATTCGCCCGGAATACAAAGTCTCACGTCCCAAATGATTGAAAACCCGAACCTTATGCGAAACATGCTCAACGCTCCATACACCCGCACTATGCTTGAAGCTATGGCTGCGGATCCCAACATGGCCAGTCAAATAATTTCCGCAAATCCGTTCCTTAGATCGAATCAGCCTATGCAGGATCAAATGCGGGCCATGATGCCTGCACTTATTCAACAGATGCAAAATCCGCAGATTCAAAATCTTGTAACCAATCCCGAAGCCCTGCGGGCTATCATGCAGATACAACAGGGCATGGAGCAGCTCAGGACGGTCGCCCCTGATCTTGTGGAAAAGTAAGGATCTATTTGGGTGTAGGGGGGAGGGGAGATTGTCATGTCACGTTTTCAGACTAAAAAAACAGAGACTTTTGTTAATTGAACTGTTCTATGTCTGAATTTTCGGATGTGTGTATGCTTAAAATCGCAATTTTGGGAGTTTTCAATTTGAATGGTGAAATTTTTGAAATTTTGTTTGAATTCTGTCATTGAAATTTTGACATTGAAAAATGTGTGTACTACAGTTTTTTTAATTCGTACTTTCAGTAATGTTTACAGATATAGGATTCCTAACATTTTTGATTCCTTAACATTCTTTCTTATTTTAATTTCAAAGTTTTCGACTTGTGGATTCAAGTTTTTTTAATATTAATATATTCATTCAGTTTAAAGTACATGGTGCGGTTTATTAACTTGAAATGCACTTTCAGCATAGGATTAACGGTACCAAGGCCTCCGGGTACCCCGAATACAACAGGAGCAACGACGACCCCAAGTGAAACTGGAGAGCAACCTGCAACAGATGCTCCAAGTGCTCCAAATAATGATCAGCTTTTTTCTCAGTTCATGGCCCAAATGGTATATAGTCTTATTGAAATTAAAAGTGAACATATGCATTTAATTACATTCTGTTTAATGAACAAGGAAACTAGGATAATTGAAAAAAAACGTTCAATGTTGAGAAATGTAATGAAATACCTGCTAGATTAAATAATTGCACACTTTAATGGAGTAAAATCGATTTTCGAAACCGAGTTAAATTTGGAATAATTCATTGACAATTTTAAAAACTGAAGAATAATAAAAAAGGACAAAAATAGAACAACGATCAATTTTTGTCAAAGACACAATAAATGAAAAACTATCCATTTTTTACTTATATTAATTGACTCAGCATTATTTTGGCAATGTTTGACCATTATTGCAAATTCAGAAACCGTGACATGATTTTAAAAATTGCAGATGTCGTCAATGGCACTAAATCAAGGAGCGGGAGCGGACGCCGCACCCCCTGAAGAACGTTACCGAGCACAGCTTGAACAATTGACAGCAATGGGTTTTGTCAACAGAGATGCTAATTTGCAAGGTAATTAGATGAAACGAGTCAGGAGTTGGAGAATTATTACGTGTCCAGCAAGGTTTTGCAGCAACAGAAATTTTTCAAATGCCAATCGAAATGTTGAAGTTTCGAATAGAACTGCGAGATTGCTCTAAAATGTTCCAATGCAGAATACTATAATCAGCTTTTATTTTTTTTAACAATTTCTTTTCAATTCTTTAAAACAAACTGAATAACAATTGCACAATTTCTCTACAGCTCTGATAGCAACGTTTGGCGATATCAATGCAGCCGTCGAAAGATTACTGGCAAATGGGCAAGTTTCGATGAGCTAACCACCAATACGTAACTTGATTAAAACCATGAAAAAGTAGCAAGTTATTACCTTTGTTGTAAGGTTTTGATCAGACGAACCATTTACAAATCACAAGTGTCAGATACGGCAAATTTCACCCTGGCTCTTAACATGCGGTCATGTTGTACGCGCAACAAACACAAGGTCACGAAATTCACTTAGCATTTTTGGCCACCATTTACAAATAAATACGAGCGTATTTTTCGCTTCCAATTTTCGTATTGGGACTATTTGTATCATAGTCGATGTGCTAAGAATATCTAAGTGTGTTATCTACATATCTATTTAATAGGTAGCGGAGTATATAAGTTTACTGAATTCCACATTACTTTATTTGCGGTTGGACGGATACGGTGCCTGCTATTTACGGTGTATACTTTGTTTATGTATATTGTATTATACAAAGCGGGGTGAAAGTATACAATTGGCGAATTGTGTTTTCATGCGGAATTATTTCAAGGTTTTTTGGTTGTTCGAATCAGGCTTGGTATAATATCGAATAGAAATATTTTCTTTTAATGTACACGATATTGTTCTCATGAATCTGCACATCTGTAATTTTTCCCTTATATGTTTCGATGTGTATAGGATCAAGTCGCAATCATTTATTTCGTAGTTCTTATGTTAGAATCGTAAATTTTGTTTTCACGCTTCATATCGTCAAGAGCAAGGGTTTCATAAGTACGGTATTTTCCCAAGCTTTTCCTTTTTGCTTCTGAATAAATAACTTCGTGTTTAGATTCGTCATTCATCAAAGAAAAGTAATTGAATCTTTCAAAATTGTTCGAGAAGTGTCTTGAATCTTTGAATTTTTCATGTGAAAACTTAAGTGTTTGAACCAGAGAATACAAATGCGTTTATTTTGTCTACTTAGAAGCAATAGATTTTATTAGTTGGCGTTAAGCAATTCCCCACATTAATGGGACTTACTCGTTTATGTTCTGCACACCGCCGAAAATGCGCGTAGCCTATAACAGATTTGGGCCGAGATTTTATTTTCGCTTGAAATTAACATGTTGCTGGTAAGATTTGATCAGACACAATTTTTATTGGTTTAAGTTTAGCTCAGTGGGCTGACGAAGCCACTGTACCTCAAAAATAAAATGTCGACTTTAATGGCTTGGTCGAATGAAAGGAAATAAGCCATTTGACGAAATTTGCTAGCGATGAGTACTATTTGTGAGTTTTGTAGCGATCCAAAGAATGCGAGAGATTCGTAATAACGGCCGTACGTCGTGCGTGTTTAGTACTCGTTTTTTAAAATTGCGATTAGAGCGTGTCTCGGGTCATTCTTCGCTCTCGCGTGTGCGCGTTTGCGCTTCGTCCCTGCATATGCTCAATTTTCATTGAAATTCTCCTTCGAATGCGGCGCTGCGAAAAGTATCGCGGGAAATGGGCAAGCATTGGTACATGCACGCACGAGTGTAGAAGACGTAGGAGTACATACTTTGTTTAGTCTGATGATTGTTCCGAGAACATTTTCTGGAAATGGAAGAGAGTAAGTGGTGAAGTAAGAAACTATTTGTAGACGTATTGGTGGATGTTACGATTATAATTATCGTGATTACGAAAAAAAACAGCCATTGATATAGAAGTGCATTTATCGCAGGATGACAATTCAATTGACAATTTTTCTCGTCGGTGTTTGCTATTCTGTAGGGCGATTCGATTGATTCAAAGTTGACGAATATTTTGTAATAATTACTATCGTGAATTACTAAAGTGGTTGATTTGTTTGAATAAATAAATAGCTTTATATTGTAAGATGGGAGGGTATTTTTTCAATTTGTTGATCCTGAAACTAGTGAATAAGTGTTTTTGTACCCAGAAAGCGAAAATTAGGAATTGAGTAATCAATCTGCATATTATTAACAATTAATTGGTCAACTCATTTTAAAACCTTTATTTTTTCCCAAAAACTGTACTATAGCAAACTTAAGGCATTTATGATAAATTTTTGCACACTTTGTCTCATTTGTTTCAGATAGTTTGAAGTTGATTTTCTCATCGTTTTTCAACTTCCTTCTTCCTTCTCGAATTTCCAATTAGAGTTATTAGTTCTCATTGTTCCAAAATGAGCGTTCTAAATAAAAGCCCAAAATTTGTTTAATTTTCGCGAGTACAGGAATGACTGCAATCTGCACGAGAGTAATCACTTATTACTTATGTATTATTCAGTACAATACTAATTTTCCTCCATTTATCTGAAAAGCTACTGGATGAAGAGCGATAGTTAAATTTCAATACCTAAATATAAAAGCTTCGTAATAGTCAATTCGGCGAACACACGTGTTCCTGGTCCTCGGAATTTTAAATAGTTCCCGCTTTTTATAATTCCACAGAATGCGACACGTTATGTCGTCATCCTTATATATAATATTCTTTCTTTTTCTGGCGAGATGGGATTTCCATTTCGTTAGAAAGTGATAGAATATATGGGACGATGATATACACATATATATATATTACATATATGTGGCAGTGTTTTGACTTTTTGAGTCAGCTGTCAGGTGTCAGTTCATGATTTTGCTGGTTTTGCTTCAAAGAAATAATTCCTCTTAAAGAAGTGTTTTTTCGTCATCTAACCTCGAAATTGGTGATTCGAAAAGGTTTTTAAGTTCTTCGCGATAAAAAATGATACTCGCTCTATGTAGCAATCGTAAATTTTGACTCAATAGATTTTTTAGCTCGTAAAAAAACTGCGTCTTCGCTGAAATTGACGATTGCTCCTTAGCACAAAAATGTGTATTGTTTACCTATGCAGTATTAGGTTATGAATGTGTTTAGTGATTACGAAATGAATTTCTAGTTAAGTTATGAATGTGTTTAGTGATTACGAAATGAATTTCTAGTTTCTGATTTATAGAGTTCTTTGTTAATTTTCGGAAACTTCTTTGTACGGGGCATCTATACTGTGGGATTAATTGCTGCGTTTTTTGTTTGTTTGTTGTTTTTTAAAATCAACGCAAACAATAAAAGTCAAGGCTGATTTTCGTGTAAATCAGAAATTCAATTTTACATAATGCCTAACTTTCTAGTCTTTCTACCATTTATTTGAGTTATTCAAAGTTATTTGAAAACTGACCGCGACAACTGACGAAACATTTTTTTTATGTCAGTGATTTTATTGTTAATTATTGTCATTAAATTTTTATGTTACGGCGTTGTTTACGCGCGCGCGTGACTTTTTCCCGTGTGAACGAACCTTAAAGATAACAATGAAAACGAGGCGTTATATACGCAACATTAGAAAATAGCAAAGTATTTCGGTCGTTGAGGCAGAATGAAACAATGTTTTTTGTGAATTAACGAATTCTGTTGCATGACTTGAAAAATAGTAACATGCAGGAGTGTTTATTCAGTGAAATCAATTGAAATCGAACATTTGTTAGAGTTCGAAGTGTATCGATTTGTCATATTCTAGAAAATTCCATGTATATTATGAGCGATCTTTTTCACTAAATAAGACATAAATTATCGTGAACATTAATTTTGATATAAACTTTGACGTGTTTTAGTTTTGATGCATGTGAAGTTTCATGCTTGCTCATCAAATCGAAGTAATCATTATGAAGGTCAAATTATTTTGGTCCTGAAATCAGCCTTACTGTAAGGTACCAAAATGGAGGTTTCTCATTTTTCCGATAGTTTTCTGAAATCATTCTACATAGTTTTATCAATATCCATTTTGATGATGGTATATTTTTTAAATTGTTGAACATTATCATTTTATTAAATTTCAGTATCGTATTTTGTGTCATATTTTGAAGTAGCTAAAATGGGATTTTATTGTTTCAAAAACCTACCTTAACATATCAATGTCTTTTGCGATCATATATATATTTAACAGCAAACTTCATGAGAAACATGTATTTTAATAAAAAATTTTTGTTCATTCAATTAACTGTTTTTAATTTTACAATGGATATTATCATCAAAAATATCATTTAATAGCATTCTGTTCTCAAAAATGATCTTTTATTCAACGTGTGACTTCTTAACCTTCATGTATTGAATAGGACACCAATTATATTCTTCTGTTGCAGATTCACAATCATCAAGTATATTGAAAAGGAATTGCAATGGAGTCATTAAATGATTTATAAGTCCAGTATTCATGACATTCGTGAATTTATTAATCAACAAGTTGAGAAATGCATGAAAGTTCAACAGATGTCAGCACTGAAGATTGTCTAGCAATGAAAAACAAAGAAAATGCTGCAACTGCCAAACCTGGAGAAAAAGCAAAAAATCAGTGTGTTAATGATGCCAAAAAAGAAGATGAATCCATGCATACAAAAAAACTTGTTGAAAGAATTTTACAGGTTTTGCCAGACATACGTAGAACAAAATTTGAGGAGGATGAAGAAAGAATGAGAATCAAACTTGCCCGTGATTTTGAAGAAATCTTCAAATTGGCGGAAAATGATGAGCCGAAAAAAGAAATAGTCCAATCAGAAATTCCAAATCAATCTGATGATCTCAAAAAAAATGATCAAGTTTTAAATGACGCTGGAAAAGTGGAAAATTTGTCTTTTTCAAAAAGAGTGGAAGAACTTATAATGCCAAAATGTGAAACTTCTTTAGGAATCAATAATGCAATGAAGAAAAACGACAATGTATTAATTCAGAATTATGCAGAAGAAGGGAGTAGAGATGAATTGACCACTGAATCATTGAAATATGTGGAAAAACCTTTCAGAGAAGAATCATCAATCAATAAAATTTCTCAAACTGAACCAGAACACATGAAAATGTGTATGAAATTAAAAACGAAAACCATAGATCTGAAGGAGCAAGTGCATCGCGACGAATTCACAAAAATAACCAATGAATTTTTGACAGAGAAATCTCAGACTTTAATCACCGAAGAAAAACTGACCCAGGAATCTGAAACAAATAGTGTATCCACCAATGAAAATGTAAAAGGAAAAAATAATGAAACTCCTGCTAATCAAGAGGACGAGGTTTCAACTTCCACAGCGATACCGGCTATCAAAATGTTATCTTTTTCAAAATTTGAGGAAGAAAGCGAAGTTAATAGCAGTCGCATCAATTTTGAGGAAATTGATGTAGCACCGGAAATATACTCGGGGCAAGAAATATCAAAGAACGAACTTGATGAAATAGAGGAATGTGTCATGCAATTATCAGCCGATGATGATTCATCGGATGACGAAAATTTGTCTGGTAATTTCATGCAGGAAGATGAACATGAGAACGATGATGGAATCAATTTGAAATTGGAAATGAGCTTGGAAGAAGATGAAATTTCCTCAGTAAAAGAGGAAGACGAAGAAAAGGGCTTGGAAGAAAAGCGAGCGATGATTTACAGTCAAAAAGTAATTGATCGATTTTTTGTCTAAGTTGTAGAACTTATTTGTGATGTTATTCGTTTATTATTGCAGTTGGCTCAGAAAGAAATAATAGCTAAAGAGCGATTCAAAACGATGTCACATACTATAGAGGGCATCTTTCCAGCTTACAGTATGCATTTGGAAAAAGTGGTCAAAGAAAACGAGCAATATTTTTGTAAATTTGAGGAATCAAGGCACAGTCCCTGGAGAATGAGGCATATTAATCGTTGGAAATTCAAGTGTAAGGCAGTTGTTGGAATAAAATTATAAAATTAAGGAATGTAGTCGTGATTTTTCTGAGTTACACGATTTTATCAATATTATTGTCTAAGGTTAAGAGCTTCTGAAATTGATGGGATTTATGTTTCAGTTACAAGAATTGTGACACATGGAAAAGGCAATACTAGAATTCAGTGGAGAACTGAGCCAAATGCCATGCCTTCTGAGAATCTTGAGGATGGCACAATTTATCCCAATTTTATTTTGAGATTAATTGAGGTGATTTCTGGTGAAATAGTATATTTTTAATTTGTAGTGTACATGAATAAGAATATTTGTTCTTGCTGCAAATGTAAGAATTATCAGTATTTATTTTAGAATCGTCGAGTTTTTAAATAGATTCCTGAAAATATATGAACATATATTAACAATAAATATATGAACAATATATAATGATTTTCAAAAAGTTCAAGTAGAGTATCTTGGGAAGTATTCACATTATGTAGGTACATTATTTTTGGTTTCTCATTCTTTTGAATGAAGTTTTCGTTTTATGCAACCAATAAAATGAATTATAAATGTATAACATGCAAGAATAAGTGGTCAATGTATACAATATTCATTTTAGTGAATGAGAAAATTTGGATATGAAAGAAGAATGTTGAGATATAAGAAATACAAAAAAACACGTCCTGAATAATGAAAAATAATCGAACAATGCTGAAAGCATTGAATCAATCAAGAAACAGAAGTTTGAGAAAAAAATATTTCAAGGCAAATGATGAGAAAAAAAGTAATGTCAAAATTTAGGTTTCAGTAATTAATGGACAAAATAATGTTCAATAAAATACAGTTATAGACTTGAAAAAATATCTTAATTAGATTAAGAAAAAAGATTTCATAACAACAAAGCATGAGAGAAATAAGTTTGAAAAAAAAAAAAAAAAACAGCGAAGGAAAAAAAAACAAACAGAAAGAAAGAAAAGAAAAAAATGAAAAAAAACACAAAAAAAAAAAAAAAGAAAAAAAAAAAAAAAAAAAAAAAAAAAAAAAAAAAAAAAAAAAAAAAAAAAAAAAAAAAACTGCGTAGGTAAAAAAAACAGTCAGTTTGAGAGAAATGTCAAAAAAGTCATGGAATTCATCACCCAAGAAGAAGAAAAAAACACTGAAATCAGAATGCAAAGAACCTGCAAAATAAGAGTTACTCAAAAAATGGCATAACAATATTTTAAATTATTGTAAATAATTTGAGCGTAACAAAAAAAACTTTCGAGTTATTCGCTAAATTCAAAAAAGCAACGATATGATAACAGTAGATTCGAGTGCAAAATAACGAAATTATCTATTTGATGAATTAGATAAAATTCTTGAAAACACATTTTATCTATCAGGTCGAATTTATCTATGAATGTGTATTTTATTTCATAACAAATTCGTCCCTGGGAGATATTATATCTTGATACGTCATGTCGATTTTTTGTGGTCTTTCGATCATGAAACTCCAACTACTGTTGAAAAATTAGATATTTAGGGATTAGTGCATTTGCTCCAAGTGTAAAAAAATGTATAAATCGTCAATTGTCCGAGGATTTATATGACACCATCATATTGTGAAAAAAAGTGGCATTGTTAATAATGAAACATTTATTGCAGTTTATCGAAGAGTTTTTGAATAACGACGAAGTCTTGCAAAAAGACGCTGCGAAATACGATCCCTCGAATCTGAAAAATAAGGAATTTACAGGAATGACGGCAAGAGCCAATTGCAATGACGAACTAATGGTTATAATGATGGGCAACAAGATTATGCCCGTGATGATTGATCATTTGAGGAGATATTTCAATGATGAAGAGGACAGATGTAACATTGTCTCGGTGTATTGTAAATCGTTCTCACCGAAGTACGTCTTCGTGATTGTTACTTATACTTTTTTAAGCTTCTTAAAAATGTGTGTCACAACATTTTTGTTGACAAATTGTCCTGCGACGAAAAATTGTCCACGATGGTTTGTCATTACAATATAAAAATGGATTCAAATTTGTGTAATCCACGATTTGCCTAAAATAGTGTTTTGTCATGAAATTCGATTAAAAGATGCAAAATGTTGAAGAAATTAGTAAAATCTAATGAATTATGTAACATAATAAATTGTAAGGTGACCTTGTAAGGAATTGAAAAAAATTAATTAATAATTTCTAAATTGAAAAATTTTGATGTGATCTAATAAGAATAGCTGTATAAAAATTTTGAGCCTCAGTAGGCGACCCTATAAGGAGTTGAGAAGAAACATTGTATTCAATTTCTTTTAAATTTTTTAGTCCTTAAAAAAACATGAAAAACAAATTTTTTCCTTATAAGGATTTTCTAAGGTCATCTTACACAGATCGAAAATGTTATAAGGAATTTGAAAATTTTTTAATGATTTTGTGGATCCATATAACTATATAAGAATTAGACTTACTAGGGAATAATAAGAATCAGTTATAAAGAGGACATGTTTTGTTAATTATTACTAAATCTATAGAAATGACAAATCACATTACACTGTTAATTGAATAATTTAGCAATCTGATAAATAACAAAAACTAAAAACCCTATTTTTATTTTTCAGAGGTGCCTGGAAAAATTCTTCTGTGACTACTTTTATTTATGGACAAGAAGTTTTACATGAAACAATAGGAAATATTGAGTTACGATTAAAACCAAGAACTCATTTTTGGTCGAATATTGGATGTTTGAAAGTTCTTTGTCAAACCATTAATGAATTTTTTACACCTTTGTTGGAAAATACTACCATTGTTGAAATTGGTTGCGGCATTGGTTTGATAAGTCTCATGATGGCACATGTAAGTACTGCAATTTTTTATTAATTTATACATTATTTTTATTCGAATATGTGTTGAGTATAAATTGGAAAATGTATATTTTTTACTAATGAGATTGAGATATTAACTCATTTATTTGTATTTCTTTGCAGAAATACAAATCAGTGATAGGAGTTGACATGAGTGATCAAGTAGAAGAGGCAGAAGTCATGCGATCATTCAACCAAGTGAAAAATGCCAAGTTCATTGATAATTCAAATGAAAACTTGGACGAATTTGTGAAGGATTTGAAAAAGCATGACCGAGTGAATGCGATTATAAATCACAGCTCCAACTGTGGCCGTTGTAAGTTGGTGAATAATTTATTAATTTAATTTTAAGGAAGGATTTTCGAAAGTTTTTATGGTCTCATACAAATTTTTTCATTTTTATTATGAATCCAAGATTTCATAGATTTTTGCTTTATTTGGTATCTAACCGAAGGTTTTTTCACTGCAAAAAAAGTTTGGTAACGAGTGAAACAGATTTGAACAGAATATAAAAAATTTTGTATTGTTTTATTTCAATATAAACTTGGAACTTGAAAAATATTCAGGGTATTAAAAAATTTCTTTTCGCAAAACTTGAGCACTTAACTTTTTACGTTTCCATAAGCGTTCTAAACTAGAAAAAAAATTCACATCTCAATTGAGTCTTTGTAATACATAGTTTCTAAATTTTCCGAAACCTGTCCAAGAATGAAGTTTCATAAAATGTCTTAGCCATAAACACATTTCAAAATCACCTGCTCTTCAGTACTATTCAATACTGAAATTTTGAAGTCTCTCACTCATTCCCGAATGAACTTTTAGCTTTTAGTTGACATTTTCAGCAATTTTAGAAGCAATTTAGGAATTATTTCTAAGATATAAAAAAAATCGTCTCTTCATGCAAATTAGACGAACGTCAACTCAAAGATTAATAACCCGTAAAATTCATTAAAAAATTTTTCAGCGGTCGACTTGATCAGGAATCTTCGCAAAGTGCTATCACTGAAGCGCCTCGTTTTAATATCATCTTTCAACAGAAGTTCACAGCAGGCAGTGATCGAACTTATGCGCCCTCCTGATGATGTAATTGGGAATCCATTTTTCCCTGTTCGTGCTTGCATCGTGGACATGGCTCCCGATAGTGACCATATTGAGATAGTGTTGCTGATGCGGCGCAGAAGAATCATGCAAGAAGTGAAAACAGAAGTTTCATCGCCTGATTCGAATGAGTTTTTGAAGAAAATCGGGTTTATATCAGCCGATGCTAAAAAAGTTCCTGAAGATAAACCTCGAGGACTTTCAAAACGCATGGAAGAGCGATTGTCGTATGCTCCGATTAATCGAAAAGAGCCGAAATTCAGGTGAGAGTTCTGAATCATTCGAAGGGTTGTAAATGCAAAAGACGTGAATGTGATCTAAACAAGTTTTTTCTTGTAAGTTTCAGTTTTTATGAGGGTAAAGATCATTTTTGAACATACTTCTATGAAGCTTGACGATGTTTGTTTTCAATTTGTTCCAAATATTTTGGAATACAGCACAGTGGCAATTAAGACATTAATTGTTTATTTAACAGTATACGAGAGGTTGAAAATTTTGATCGAGTTACAGTTTTTTGTCAAGTGATGATATAAAATTCAATAACCAAATCAATAATATATTAATAATCCAAATTACTTGAAAAACTATATGGACACCTGATACTGACTACCATGAACAGTGAACATCAGCGCGATATGTGGTATACTTCGTTATTACGCGATAATATCTTAAGCTTGTTTTTCCGCATTTTACTTTATTTTCAATTTTATTTCGTTCGATACTGATTGTGCTACACATAAACGAGCACTGCTTTTTCTATATGTACGCCTGATACGGGCTTATCAGTGTATCTGCTGTCTGTCTAACTAATAATAATAATAATAATAATAATAATAATAATAACCACTTACCATTTCCAGTCGTCGATCTGGAAGTCCTGAGAAAGACGATATCACGGAAACTGTGAAACAGCAGCAAGTAATTTTGGAACAAGCAGCGAGCAAACTGGACACAACCAACATAGATCCAAAAACGGCGAAGCAATTAAAAGACATGCTCAGTATTGTCATAGAAAAAACCAACAAACTGCAGTCAAAACTGCCTCAAATGTCAAAAAGCAACGATCCTGTAAAATCCAAAAACTCGGACCACCGAAGTCCTTTACCCTTTTCTTCTCAGCCAAACGCCGTTTCGGATGAATACAGCGCGCCTCTTGAGTCGGACATGGTCGCTCCAGTTTTAGATAGACGAATCGAGAACAGAATTATTCCTGAATTCGAAACGAAAGCGGAAGGAAAGAGGAAACAAATTGATCGTCGGAAAATAAATTATGTGGAGGAAAATTGGGATGTAAGCAATACGTCGCCGAAGTTGGCACAAGAAGGATCGCTTGCAAAAGACGCGCTTGTTCTGGAATCGGACGATGGTTGGAACTCGCCGGTCGACAGTTCACCGAAGCGATATCCGAAAATGAATTACGAACCCAGGCGCTCGCCATCTCTGATGCGTTTCAATTTTTCATCGAGAAAGAGGGGAAAATTCTCGCGTCGTGCTTCTCCGGTGTACCGCGAGCGCGAGGAATCGCCTTTGTGGAATAGGTGTGTAAAAATGTCGTCTGTTTGGCGGTTTTTCTTGAGTATTTTCAATTTTTTTGAGTTAGTCAATGCGATTTTTGATGTATTTCGTGTTTTCTAAGGAATAAGCAACGACTTGGTAGGTGCCTATTTGTTTTCCTGGTGGAGGAATGTGAAATAATGCAAAATTTGGGCTAAAATGAGCCGAGATAAGGAGTCTGTACATCGATGATTTGTATTTATGGGTCGGCACGAGGCATTTTTGTGGTTTTTCAAGTCAACTCTGAAAAGTTGAGCTTGCATAAAATTTTGCTAAACTTTAAAGTTGCCACGGCCCTAGATTGCGCCGTGATTTATGCCTAAATGAAGGTGTTGCGTTATACACTTACATAGTTTCTTCCTTCTTCTTTCTTTCTTATTCTTAATCACGTGACTTCATTGTTCATTGTATTTTAGAACTGCTGATTTATTCCGAATCAACGAAATTTAAAAAAATCTCATATATTTTGACTTTTTTGAGGATCTATTTTGCAGAAACACAGAACCGAATTTGTTTCATTTTTTTTCTCGAAGTTGATAGGGTCTCTTTAGTTCACGAGGAGGAACATAGATTGCAAACTTATGAAACGAATTTAACCGCTCTATACATTAACATTATTTTTTGGTAGTATTTCAGAATTCTTAATACAGTATCTTCATTGGGATATGAGTTACATCCTTACAAAATGACAACCAAGACGAGGTTGCATTATTTTAAATGACAGACAAAATTATTTAAATGGTTCCTGCCGATTATTTTTCCCAAAAATGCGAAATACATGCAGAGCCCCTTCCTCCCCCCTCACAAATACACCTCTGCATCGATTATTTGCGGATCGGTTGTTTGCAGTCTTATGAATATTAATGAGGAAAAGTGACGTTTGAGGGCTCCTCGAAAACCGGCCTGCCAAGTTCAGGCCTACTGATTTGCGTCATTCGGCCCATTATCACTACCGTACCAAAAATCGACCCTCGCCATCATAAAAACGTCAAATCGATTATATTATGCAGAGATCCCCGAGCACTGCAAATAATCGATGCAGAGATTAAGTCATATTTTTCCATCATTCTTCCCACCTTCAAGCCTAAATAGTCCCTTACTGTGTTTAAGAGACTTGTTTTATTGTCATACTTGATAACACTGTGCAGCAAAATTCAACTTTAGAATTATGAATTCGAATTTGATAGCTGATATCGAAAGAATTGGTACTCATGAGACGATTCGCCAAGTGATTTTGTTAGGTTAGCTCGATTAAGCGAGTAATTAACAATTAATGTTAATTTTGTTAAAATCGCCAATTATAGCTTTTTTGAGTCGTAAAAAAACTAATTATAGGTTTTTTGAGCCGAGAAATTCATTTTAGCATCATTTCATCCGAGAAATTGCAAGTTGCAAAAATAAAAAAAGATGAATCAAAAGATCATTATCGTAACAAATGATCCTAGACCTTTTTCACAGCAGATATTCTCTCCCACGGGCTAGAACTCAGTTTCTACATGTTTTCTGTGCGATGGTACTCATTGTCTTCGAGCACGGAAAAAAATCGTACCGAACGTTGACTCGGATTCGTATAGTTTCCATGTTGATGGAAATGATGATTCAATGATCTTTTAATCCGTCATTTTTTTTTGCAGCATGTAATTTTTCGGATGAAATAATACTAAAAATGAATTTCTTGTCTCAAAAAACCTACAATTCGTTTTTTTACGACTCAAGAGAGCTAAAATGGGCGATTTTAACAAAATTAATATTAATTGTTAATTACTCGCTTAATCGAGCTAACCTCACAAAATCCCTTGGCGAATCGTCTCATGAGTACCAATACCTTCGATATCAGCTATCAAATTCGAATTCATTTTTTTGGTGTTGCACAGTGTAATTACAACTTGTTTTGTCCAGACCCAAGTCGCCTTATAGAAGACATTCGCCCTATAGAAGAAAAACGCCCTCCAGAAGACACTCACCTAGAAGATACTCACCCCCTAGAAGACACTCGCCTTCTATAAGATACTCGCCCTCTAGAAGACACTCGCCCTTCAGAAGACTTTCATCCTCTAAACGACGCTCTTCTTCGTCCTCTCGCTCCGGCTCGCATTCAAGGACAAAGTCAGCGACGTCTAGGTACTCGAGGTCACCTAGAGTGTACTCCCCGAAGTACTCGAGGTCGCCCACCAGGTCGCCAACACCCAGGAGACATTCGCCCCGTCAGAGACAAGTGCGTTCGCCAATCGAAAGGTGTTTGTCGCCGCCGCGTTTCAGGTGTGATCCGAGACAAGCGAGAAATCCTTCGCCACCCTCGACGTTGACCCGTAACGACATCTGGGAAGATAACTGGGAAGTGGAGCATGACAAAGACAACATCGTCGAGGACAAATGGAAACCCCAGCGCGAATCTTCGTTACCTCCGCCGCCCGCTTCTCCGCCTCGGCCCCCGAGCCCGGAGGAGCCCAGGAAAAAAAAGCGGAGGAGATGTTCGCCGGAAGTTTTCATGGAGTGGCACAAACCGCACTTGATCGAGTTCGTATCGACGAGGTCGCCGAAGGTCAACGAACCTGAGGTTCATGCGGAACCTGTGGATCCGGAACCTCCCAAGCCTATGGAACTTTCGCAGTCGAGGGATCCGAGACTCAGGAATAGACCCGCGCCAGCTCCACTGGTTCCTTGGACGGAGGATGTAGCGAGATATGGCTCTGCTGAGAATGTTAACGAAGGTAATTGGAGTCGTAGGTTTATATTGTGGCGCATTGTTTGGAAGTTGCCGAGGATTCACGGGATTTGGCGGAATTTGTGAAATTTTCAGTAATTTTTGACTTTTGTCTTTTACTATTTTGAAATATTTAGACGAATTCTGTCATATTTAAGTAAGTTTGAGAAACTGGAAAAATTTATTACATAAAATTGACGAATCTGAGGATTTTGTAGTACCTTCGGAAATTGCTGAGTGTTTGAGTTTTTTTAGAGTTTTCAAAATGTTGGAGCTATAAATTTCAGAATGTATCTAAAAACGTGAAATTCTATCTAGGGGTTCTCAACCTAAAGGGTTTCTAAACCTAAAGAGCACGTCACGTATGACGAAGCCCATAATTATGGAATCACTTGGACGTTTTTTACTTCATTCAGTTTCGAAACTAAGGCATTTTTTATTGTTTTCTGCAGATCCAAGCTCTTGGTCAAACCGCTCCGGAATGGCAGTGATGAACAATACCACGTCCCAATGGCAATCGCCAATCGGGATGGTCCAAACGAGCAGCTATTCTCAATGGATGCCGAGCAATAGTCAGACAGGCATGTTGCCAAACAATTCACAAGGGGGCATGATGCAGAGTAATACGCCGTACTTGTGCCAATATCCGTGGCCCGTTTACCCAAGTACTTACGGGCATCAAAGTGCAGCCCAGTGGCCATCCGGTTACAACAATGCCGCTACCGATTATTCATCTACATCACAACAATATGGTTACGATCGAATAGAGTAACCAACAATTCGAAGCTAGAAATTGACAATTATTCCCAGAGCCAAAATTGTCGAACTTCTCTCATACATCACAATTATTTTTCGATTTATTATTTTTGTAACTTTTTTTTTAATAAGGTAGACTAGGTTTTTCCTTATGATTCGAATTACCATACGGATTGTAAATAACTAATTGTAAAACGGACTAAGAACTGCTGGAAGATAGTTGCCAAAAACATTGTTCGAATTTATTGTAATAAATATGGATTTTCGAGCTTTTAAACGAATATAATTAGGTGTCTTGAAATTTTTATTTTCGCATTAATTTTCAGTTTTTAACTTGTTATTTTCACATTTTACAGAAATCGTTTTGTGTATAGTTATGAAGCAGCGATAGATGATTTTGTAGATTCAAATTAGGGTGTATACAAGTGCTGATATTAAGTATCTGTGTGCACGTGTACTATTTTTGAATAAAGTCTTTTTGTTTAGATAGTCACTCGTTACTTTTCCGTTTTTGGTAAATTATTTGTTACATAATAGATCTTTTACTGGGAAAGATCGTGGAACGAGATTAGGATCGTTTTTTCCTTTCTAAGTTGATTTGTCGCGAATCCTTTTTTATCGAATCGATTTTCTGAAGCAAAATGCAAATGTTGGGGGGATGTGTAGTGGGGAAGCTGACAGGAAGACGAATGTTATAAGAGACTGTCGGCGCGGGAGACTGTCAGTTGAAACAGAAAGTGCATCAAATTTTAGATTGTTTGATCAACATCAGTGTTGAGGATTCTTGATTTTTGCAAAAAGTGCGCAAGGTCAGTATTTTTATTGTTGTTCTATGTTTATTATTCATTGTGAATATTTTGTTTTATATTTTTATTAATTTCACTATTATTAAAATTTCATGATTTTTTATTGGAGTTTTAAGTATTTGGACAGATTCTGGATGGATAGATAGTTTCAAAGAATGCATAAGAAAAATTCCGAATTCAGACATTCGATCTTAATTTGTCAATAGTATAATTTGTTACGAATACTTTAAATTTCATTGTTCGTAATTTTTCAGTTAGTTTCTTGATTGCTATCAATCATTGTTTTTTATTTGTAATGCACGTTGACAATTTTACCATGTGTTTTATTTAGAACATAAAAAATTATTGCAATTTTAAGTCAGTCCAAACTTTTGGATTCTGAAGTTCTTTTTTACTCATCATTCTTGGGAGTTTTTCAAAGTTCTAACATTTTTAAAATTTCAATATCTTTTAAATTGTTGAACATCCCCAAATTAAAATTGTAACTCAAATCATGAAAAATTGTACCACAATCCAAGAAAAATTGACACGGTCGAAAAACATTTTCTACCAATAAACATTATCCCAATGTTATCATCTTCTTGGGAAAAGATGAAATTTTCAAACCTAAAAACTGCATGATTCATGTCGACGTATGACATCAACAATATTCGTAACGGCTTACATATCCCTACATTACTATGTATTATTGTCCGCGTACATCATTGCTCATAAGCGAATACTATCATATTGTTTGCCAAACTCTCATCAAAATTTTTTTTGCATTGCGCGTTTTAGCGCGCGTGAAATGCAAATTTGCATTTTCACGAAAGACGCGCTTCTTATGCAATTTTATTGATGAACTTCACCATTGAACATGAAAGAACAACCGGTTCCGCACGATAATTTTTAATGAATTCGCTATTTGTGCATTGCGTCAATTATTCTATTCGCGTCTTAGTAGTGACGATTTGTATAACTGAATAGATCAATGCACTATCATGAAGCAAATTATAAAATGTGTACTTTTTTTTCGTTGGAGAACAAAAATTTGCTTCATGTGTAAATGAGAAAACAAGGAATATGATTTTTAGTGGTTGAAGACTCTATCACTTTTTGGTAAAATTTTCAAAATATGATTGAAGATCGGTAGGTCTCAATTTTTATGAAGCTTCGATGAACATTTTCGACCAAGTTTAAAAATTTGAATCCCTTATAAAATTGCTGTTTTTTAAAGGTGACCCTATAAAATCCTTGTAACAATTCGGAATCTTTAGGTTTTTAAACATTTTTATCACAGTTTACAAAATTTGAAAAAACCCAACTTTTAAATTACATTTACGATGTTTATAAAGATTTTATAAATTCACCTTATTTTACAAGGATTTGATAAAACCAATAAAAGACTTTCTTACTAGTTTTTCAAGCGGTAGACTGTATTTCAATTACATCGAAAATTCATAAAAATAAATTTCAAAATTTCAAAACACTTCGCAAATCACTTTTCGAGTTTCTTGACAAAAAAAAAAAAAAAAAAAAATTTACTTCAAAACTTTTCGAAATCATGGACTTTTTCCTCCTATACAATCTTCGAAATTCCAGGAATTTTTACAACGGTCAAAATTCGTGACAAGTGCAAAAAAACGCATAAAAATCATAGGTCGACGTCTTCTCCAACTGACGTATAATATCCCAGTCACAAGAATGACGAATCACGATTGATACTGTTCCATTGAAAACCAATGACGCGATTTGTGCATCAAAGAATGCGCAGGGCGCGCACGGGAATTACGCGATTCGTAATTGCACTTCGAATAAGGCGCCCGTCCCCATTCCCAATCCTTTCCTCGCTTATTTTACACTCCAGAATTCCCCGTGTAATCAGAGATTAGGAATATCAAGGACGCGCGCTATTGAGCATTATTCAAATAAATTCGTCAACGCTTTGCAAACAAAGTGGATATCGGAAAAACTAAGTGTCGTATAAATCTCGGGCACCTTTCAATGAGACACTTTATGACTGAATAAAATTATTGCTTCTAACACTGACGAATAGGCCGTGACTTCAGAACATGATTAACATAAATATACATTTGAGTCTTGTGCGAAGGTCTGAATTATTGTTCGTACTCCTGTTCTCGGAAAATGCATTTTCATTTTACAACGCGTGCTTCACGACCCTAAGAACTTCGATGATTATGAGAATTTTCACCCTCATTATAAAATTACTAGGGCAATTTCGTCCAATTTTGAAAAATCCTTCAAAATTGTTGTAAATCCGCAAATCCAGTTTCTCAAAATTCATTTATTACGCATTTTATCCATATTCAGATGTCGTGCGACGAACCACTCGTAGTTGAGCAATTGCACATGTACGAAAAAGAAAACGCCGAAGCCCATCGCACAGACAACTTTGAGTTGATCCATTTGGAGCCTCCGACCCCTGTTCTCCGAAGAGGTCAAATTTTCAACGTCGCCTTGAGATTCAACAGAGAATATGTTGACGAGAGCGATCTAGTGGTTTTGCTTTTTAGTTTCGGGCCAAATCCAAGTGCCCTGAGAGGCACGATCGGCATAAACACTGTCACTAACGATGACAATGAATTGTCCGATTTGGAGGCTTGGGGCGTTCGAATGATGGGGGCTAATGGAACGGATCTGTCGGTTGAAGTGAGGAGTCCGATAGACGCTCCTGTTGGGGTTTGGCAACTCAATGTCGAAACCACCAGTGTTGAATACATGGGACCACCTACTGTTTACAACTACGAGAAAGATATTTACTTACTTTTCAATCCGTGGGTTGAAGGTACATTTAGTGCAGAAGACGACCCAAAATAAAATTTCGATCAGTCTTTTTACAGCAAAATTTAATTCTGTTATGGATTACTTCTGACAAATTTCAAAATTTCAGTGCATTTTAAACTTTTGAAATTTTCAGTTAATTTTTTTAGCTTTGAGGATTTTTTAAATCCAAAAATTCCGGGAGATTATGGAATTTTGAGAGTTTTTGGATTTTCCAAAACTCCTAGACTGAAAATTTCCAAAATTTGGATGACTTCCAAAAGTTTGGAATTATTAAAGTTGTCGGAAATTCCTAAAATTTAAAATTTTTTTGAAATTCAAACATTTTCTGAAACATAAAATTTTCAAAATTTTGTGGATTTACCAAAATTTTCAACATTCCAAAATGAAAAACTTTCGAAAATTTCATAATTTCCAAAATTTTTGGAAATTTTAAAGTTGTCAAAAATTCCTAATATTTTTCATGTTCCAAAATTCAAAAATTTTCAGAAATTTCAAAATTGTGTAACTTCTCGAATTTACAAATTTTCCGAAATTTTTAGAGTTTTTAAAGTTGTAGAAAATTTTCAACCTTCTTGAGTTTTTTAAAAATCCAACAATTCTTAGAAATTTTAAAATTTCAGTGAATTTTGAAATTTCCAAATTTTCAGAAAATTTTTTATAATTTTCAGGATTTTATAAATCCAAAAATTTTGAGATATTTCGGAATTTTAAAAGTTTCTAGATTTTCCGAAATTCCAAAACTGAAAATCCCCAAAATTTTTATAACTTCCGTAATTTTTGGAATTTTCAAAGTTGTCGAATATTCCTAATATTTAACATATGTTTATCATTCAAAAATTTCCGAAAATATGGAATTTTGGGTTGTTTCTGTATTTTTCAAAATTTTCAACATTTCGAAACTGAAAATTTTTTCAAAATTTTATAATTTTCAAAAATTTCAAAGTTGTCAAAAATTTCTAATATTTTTCATGTTCTCAAAATTCGAAAATCCTTAGAAATCCCAAAATGACAGTGAATTTTGAACTTTCAATATTTTCAGAAAATTTTCTTAATGTTGAGGATATTCTAAATTCAAAAATTTCGATAAATTGTGGGATTTGAAAAGTTTTTGGATTTTCAGAAATTCCAAAACTGAAAATTTTTAAAATTTTTAGAACTCAAAATTTTTAGAATTTTCAAATTTGTTGAAAATTCCTTACATTTTTCACGTTTTAAAAATTTAAAAATGTCCAAAAATACGAAATTTTTGGTTGTTTCTGTATTTTTCAAAAATTTCAACATAATATATCTCTACTTCATGAAATCAATTTCCATTACTTAAAGTAAACTGAGCGTCTAACTATGATTATTCTGTAATGTTCGTTTGTTGGTAGACGATCTCGTTTACATGAAAGATGAGACATATTTAGACGAATATGTTTTAAACGACGTCGGTAAAATTTGGATCGGAAATTTGGGCAGCGAACGGGGTAGGGAATGGATTTTCGGGCAATTCGATGCTTGTGTATTGCCCGCGTGCGAGATGCTCCTCAAACGATCTGGAATCAACTCTGTTTCTCGAGGAGACCCCATCAAAGTTTCTCGAGCTATTTCTCGAATCGTAAGAATATTCAATTTTCAATTTGTGTATTTTATTACCATGTACATTCGTCCCCCGATTGTGCGCGTCTCACTGTCCTTAATCAGGTCGAACAACATCAGCACGAAATCAGCGGTTGTGAAAATGTTGCGAATTTCAGATAAATTTCAACGACGAGGGAGGGGTAGTCGTAGGTCGCTGGGACGGGGAATATGCGGACGGAACTACCCCCTCAGCCTGGACAGGAAGCGCTCCAATTCTTGAACAATTTTTGGAAACCGGAAGAGAAGTAAAATATGGCCAATGCTGGGTTTTTGCCGGGGTTGTGTCGACCGTTTGTCGAGCTCTAGGAATACCTTCTCGGTATGATTTAATTCCAATGCGTTTTTAGCAAGTATCAATTTATTATTCCGGAATTTGGATCTGTTCAATACTTGATTATGCACTTGAGAGAATTTCGTTTTCGATCATGATTTCGAAGGTCTATATTTTGGAAAAATATGAAACAAAAAATCGTTGAGTAATTTCATTTTTGGAAATTACAAAGAGGCAAAGCCGAATTTCAAACCCTCGAAAACTGGCAAATATTGACCGGTTGTTGAGGATTCAGTGTACGAAAAAAAAATTAAATACAACGATATAATTTTTTAATTAATAATCTCTAGCCAATTAATTACTTATGTAACAATATTTTTTTCATACTACGTATTTCCAGAGTTATAACGAATTGGGTTTCGGCTCACGATGCAAATGGTACTATATCGGTTGACAAATATTATAGCATGAGTTTGAAAGAGCTCGAATATGATCCATACAATGAAAAAGGTGAAGATTCGATATGGAACTATCATGTCTGGAACGAGGCATGGATGGCAAGGCCTGATTTGCCCGTGGGATTTGGGGGGTGGCAGGTAATTTTTTAATTATGTAGTTGGGACTTTGATGAATGGATCTTCAAATATTTTTGAGAATAATCATGCTAGGAGAATTTATAATAAATACAGTCAATTCCGGATGTAAGTCATTCAAATACAGAAAATTCTCGATCCACTGATGGGTATATTGGGGCGCCCTTAAGAGCTTTCTCTTATTATCTATTTAGCTTTTAATTCCTATTCTAACTATTCCTTTATTACTTTTATTTTTGTTTTAAGTATTAAAGAAGAGAAAATGATGTTTTGTTTGTATTACGCACAACAGATGTATATACAGTAAACTCTCGATTCAAGTCGCTAAAACATTATGTAGCAGTAATATAATTTCAAATCAAGTAGTACAATTTTACAAAAACTCATAGATTTCAGTGTTTGTAATTACTTTAATAAAAAGTTCATAACTATATTCCAGGCTATTGACTCGACCCCACAAGAAACTTCTGATGGTTTTTATCAGTGTGGTCCGGCTTCGGTCGAAGCCATTCGCGAAGGCGCCGTTGGTTACAATTATGACACGTCTTTTATGCTCGCTTCCGTCAACGCGGATCTTCTTAAATGGAAAGAAGATCGTAATAGCAAGTTCGGGTTTTCTAAAATCAACACTAATAAGTATCAGTAAGTATTTGAATAAATCATAATCTGTTGAATTGTTTATTATTGCTATTTCTCAAATTGTTGAATTGGGAGAAAATGAACGATTTTCGGATCGATATTTCAGCATCGGACGTATGGTGGTGACAAAAGCTCCTTGGATATATGACCCGAATGGAGACGAGGACAAAGAGGAAATCACACAATATTACAAACCTAAAGAAGGCAGGCAAAATCGAATTTTTTAACTCAATATAGAGTCGATTAAAGTGAGGAGAGAGCTAAAAATGCCGAAATGCCCTTATCAAGGGTTTTTACAATATTGTGTATATGTATATATATATATTTTTTTTGTTATTTGTGATTGAACTTCAGGTACGCAAGCCGAGAGATTGACATTGTATCGTGCCGTACGTAGTACGCAAACGGCTAAAAGGTTCTATTCGTTACCTTCACCGGCGAATGAGGACGTGGAATTCGATCTCATAGACATTGAGCGAGTAAAAATCGGCGAGCCTTTTTCGGTTGTTGTCGATATAAAAAATAAATCGAGCGAAGAACGCACGATACAAGCGATAGTAAATATTAATTTTCTTTTTATAACTGAAGGAAAATTTCTTGAATCTTATAGAGTTCGGCAGAGCATTGAAATTTATTTTTATGACACAAAAATAATATACTATCACTATGATATCAAACGCGATGAACTTTATTGTGATATTTTCTCGTAAATTTAGAATTATTGTTTCAATTTATTTGATGTAGATATAAATTTTGAATTATAACGGTTTCTAATTCTGTTAAATATCATATTTTAAGTATAAACTTTGATATTTTCAAAATAATGATGTATAAATAATTTGGAAAAAAACTGTATTGTTCATCAGATTTCCGCTGGAAGTGTTTACTATACTGGTGTCAAGGCGAGCTTGATCAAAAGAGCGTCAGGAAAATTTGTACTCCAACCTTATGAGAGTATGTATTTTTAGACATACGATTGCTACAAAAAAAAAAAAAAAAAAAAAAAAAAAAATGATAAACATCGAATATCTTTTTGCAGGCGAGCAATTAAAATTACGAATCACCGTTGACGATTACTTGGACAAACTCGTAGAGTACAGCATGATGAAACTTTACGGAATCGCGACCGTCATCGAGACCAATCAGACGTGGGCTGAAGAAGACGATTTCCAAGTACTGAAACCCAACATCGAAATCAAGGTCAATGAGTCATCTCAAACAAAAATCTTACGTAAAAGAAATTCTTCAACAATATCCCATTTTTAATATAGATCGAAGGAGACCTCACCGTGGGCCAACCATCGGTAATATCTCTGAACTTTAAAAACCCCCTCCAAAAAACGTTGACAAACTGCAAATTCAATTACGCGGGTCCTGGAATTTCGAAAAACCGTTCTTTGGAGTATCGAGACATTGCTCCAGAAGAAGATGTTCACGTTGAGCATCAGCTGGTGCCCCAGAAACGAGGTCGACAAAAAATCATCGCGACCTTCACTTCCACAGAACTCGTCGATATCACGGGGTGTATAACAATCGACGTTTTCGAGGAGAATGAGTGAAGAATGTTCGTACGAGCATAACAGGTACTTTTGTTGAATAATCGGTATTTTATGGGTAATTCATTTATTTATTTTTTTTTTTATTGAAATGGAAAGCGAATTTTATTGTCAGTACGATCGCGGAAATCTACAAATATGGAACTCGGAAAATTTAAGGCGATCCGTCGCAGTCGAAAGACAATTGCATGCAGACAAAAACAACAGTGAAAATGCAGCCGTAAATAAACGGTAACAAGGTTTCTCTCGAAATAAAATTTGTCTTTTTGGGTGTTTCGTGTTTTTCGTTCCGGCGTTTTTGCCGGTAGTGTTTTTTACGGTTTTTTTGTTTCGAGTCTGAAGGAGTTTTTTGGTTTCTGCGAGATGAACACAAATGGGTTTCCACTTGATCTAGAACTTCTTCGAGCAAATCTCGAATTTCTTCCATGCGTTTTGTTTCAGCATTATTATTGTTGACTTTTAGGTTTGCGATTCCGATGTGTTTAGAATGTTGACTTTTTACTGAAAAAAATGTACGCACATTTTGGGAGGTTGGAATAAAGATCATTTTGGATCGAAAGCACGAATAAAAAAATTATGCAAAGACACTTTACCTGGTTTTATCATTTCACTCTCAGACTCCTGCCTTTTCATCGTTACTTCCGTCTCCAAATTATCACTGTAATCACTGCCCAAAAATGATATCATCGTATCCGATTTTTTTTTCCCTCCAGAGCAAAATTCACTGAACTTTTGTCCCGCGTTTTGATACAGAAAATCGTCGTCAGTATCGAAATTTGTTTCTGTGTTTGTGCAATTTTCCCATTTTGGATACACTTCTTTCAAAAAAATTTCCTCCTCCGAATCGTTATCCAAGTCGAAAGTCGAGCTTTTTATTCTCGTATTGAAAATTTCTCCGTTCCTTGTTTTCTCATTTTCTCCATCAAGAAAATTTCCGCAATTTTCATCGAATTCGACATGGTAAGTTATATTTGTATCTGAAGGAAAATTCGTCCATTTATCTTCCAGAAAAATGAATCCGTTTTTGTTTGAATCGTGGTCGATTGTTTGAGATGAATTTGACATTTTCGCGCCTTTTTCGAAAAACATGATTTTTTCGCAATCAGGTTTTTCCATTTCTTCTGTTTGTTCGTCGAACTCGAAACATGTGTTTTGCAGGTTTTGAGCGTTTTCTTTTCGGGCACAAATTTCTCTGTGGCGATAACACAAATATAATAGTTTCTTGAAGTTTTGATATCGAAAATTTAGACCAAACATTGATTATACTTGATTTGATTCATCGATTGTTCGATTCTCGCCGGGATCGAAATGTTCTCCAAAGAAATATTGAAAATTCTCTCAGGTATGAAAAATTGCAATTTTTCTTCATGGAGAGTCCGCAAATCAATGCAACTGCGAATATTTTGTGACAGCGAGAAATTCTTAAGTTTTCTGGTTTGCAACGTAACGATATTTGATGATCCAGAACTGAAAATACAATTTAGATTTTATTCTTTTTGAAAACGAGGAATTTTTTTTAACTTACTTTGCTTTCTCGACTTTTTGCAATGTTTCAATGCTTCTTCGCAAATCACATATTCGCGGAGATGATAGTGTTTTCCCAGGAGAAAATTGTCCTTGTTCGAAAATGTTTTCGAAAGCAGTTGGATTTTTTATCGAACATTTCTCGGGGCAATAGTAAATGGTTGAAGTTTGATGTAATGGTAAATATTCCACGTTGGGGAACAACTGGAAAGAATTCACCCAATCCTATTCGATTTTATTTATTAGTATCAAGTTAAAATTGATTAGGTGTATTTTGGCGAACCTGTTTTACTTCGAATTTTTCCGAAATTCCGTCACGTTTTTCTTCATTTTCCAAAGCAACCATTTTTTCAGATTCCATTTCAATTGGATTTTTCGTATGTTCCTCGTTTTTATTCGCAATTTCATTTTCCAGAGAAACAACTTGTTCGTTTGTGGAATTTTTTTCGTCCAAAAAAACGTTAATATTTTCAGATTCAATCGTATCATTCTCATCTGTTTCTTTAAGTACAATTTTGTTGTCTTCTCTAATCTCAAAACATTTTTCTTCGCATTTTTCAAATTTTACTGTTTTTATTTCATTTGAATTTTTCTCATCTTCCTCATTTTTTTCGTTATTTTCATCCGCATTCTTGTTTTCGAAACCAACGAATTTTTCGATCGTATGATTTCCTTCTTTTTTCGAAAAAACATCGATCTCTTTTTCAGACTCGTTGATATCATTTTCAGCTGCGTTATTCGCTATTTCATTGACTCCAAGTTTCTTTTCTTCAATTTCCAAACCAGTTTCTCCGCATTTTTCGAAGTTTTCAGTTTTTATTTCATTTGAAAGTTTTTCGTCGCCCTCATTTTTCTCTTCTTCGGGTTCATTGATAACTGTTCTCGAAGTAATTTCAATTACGTTTTTCAGCATCTGAAGAACTTCTGATTGCTTCATTTTAATTTCTTCTTCTTCTTGAATTGGACGTGAAAGAGTCCTAAATATAAGAATACATATTGTTTCAACAAAAATCGACTCAATTTTTTATTGTTGTTAGAAAAGTTATGATGATTCATAATATGTACCCAAATTCTGATATAAAAATTCTGAAATGTGTCATTTTCGAAACTTCTGAATGTGAATATTTGTTATTCTAACAAAGAAAGTTTTAAATTCGTTATTTTCTAAAATTGACAAAAATTCGTTTTTTGTCCAAGTCATTTGAAATTCTAAATCCGAAATTAACTGACTTCGGTGGCTTTTCCGATCGTTCGGAAGTTAAAGCTCGGAACGGCGCCGAGTCCTTACAGGATTTGTTTTGAGCATTCAACGGAGCTTTCATCGTTCCGGGCCGTTTCGAAGGAGCTTTCGCAGGTCCTTGCAAAGCGCCCTCGCTTTTCTCATTCCTGATGATCGAAGGCCTTTGGCACATGTTGAATTTCGTCATGGATTTGCTCGAATCACCCCTGAATCGACGTTTCAATAAATTTAGAATCTTTTCGAATTCTGCAAACCTTCAAGCATTCGTGCAAACCTTGCAGACAACGATCCCAGCCTCGTTCTCCCTATTCTCTCTGCGTTATTTTCTTCGATTTTCGTATTCTTTTTCTCAAACGCTGCAAGGATTTCGTTTACTTTCCCCGCAGGTTTCCACACCGGTTGATTCAGTGGAACGTAAGCTTTCAGTGGCTTTCTAGGTTTCCACAATATTGACGCGCGAGTGCTTGAACTGCTCGTCTGACTTTCTGTCTGAGTCACTGATTTTTCTGAAGTCGATTTGGACGCTTTTGAGATTTAAAAATTTTATTATATTCTTTTTTTTTGGTCAATTTTTTGCCGACTTAACGAAACATTACGTTTTGTCTGTGCTGATAAGAAAGAGTGTATCACCTTTTTTGAACTTCGGTTCATTTTCCAAAAGGTAAGCATATTTTTTCCCATATGACTGATTCCGAATTTCGTCTCGTTTTTCGGGAATTTTTACATTCGTAGGTACGAGATTTTCGCTGGATTCTACATCGGGACTGTAGAACCTATTTGGAAAGCTTGTATTGAGGGATTTTAGTATTTTCAGTTTTTCTGGGATTGAGTTGATTATTACGTCTGATTTAGTAGATTCGCATTTTTTGCTCCACTGTCCACGGAACGAATTTTGCCATTTTCCGAAGAATCGAGTTGGTCGATCAAGCAAGACAATCGTGAAATCAAACTTTCTAGTTCATTTCCAAAATCCTGTATAACATACAGCGTAATAATGATTACCGTTTAAAAATTTTTGAATTCGTGACGATGGAGACCATAAACTTACGTCGTTCTGAGTTTCATCTCGAAATGTCAAATTCGGAAATCGGCTCATGAAATTATCTGTAATAGGAAATAAATGTGGAAAAAATGAACTTCAGTGGAACAAAATTGAACTTGACCTTCAACTTGCAGAGTAATTTTTTCTTTTTCAACTTCTTCCATCGTCGTGTGCGCAGTTTTTGCCAATGATTCGTTGATCCTTTCGAGGGCGTTTTTTGGGTTTCCAGATTTTTTTACGTAACTTTCACATCTTCAGATAGAAAAGTGAGAGTAATTATCAAAATCCATTGAAAAATTCACATTTTGCTCATTTTTACATGTTTTGTTAATTTTCAAAATTTTTAACAGTGTGATGAGGACAAAATACATGATTCAGATTTTGGAATGCATTAGTACGTATAACATCAATTTAAATAATTTTCGTTCATTTTTTGTTTTGTTTTGACAACACAATAACTTTTACGATATATCTACAGCTTGTGTTTAAATCAAATCAGTTTTCACTAAAACATGAAAAAACATCGATCAAATTTTCCGATTTTCACCTCGTTACAATCAATTTCAAATTTTCCACCGATTCCGACATTTTCACGGAACGTCGCGAATTCCAAAAAGGGTGGTTCGTTCGAATCGTGTCGATCAATTTTTTATTCTCATTCAATTTCGAAATCGCTCGCTCCAAAGTATCAATCGCGTTGGGAAAAAAGCGTTCTCCAGATTGCGGAGCTCCCGAAACGCTAGGTTCTCTAGCTTCTTTTTCCAAACTTGCCATTGTTTGCTCAGACAAAGAAACGTTGCTGCAGAATTGCTTTTCTTCTTTCAACCGCTTCACTCTGTTTTTCATTCCTGATTTTCGCGATTTCGGTTTTTTTTCCGAACTTGAGGGACACAAAATGTTCACGCGAATGATTCGCATTTTTTTCTTGTGCTTCGCTTTTGCTTTGACCCAATTTGGTACTTTCAAATTGATCGTCGACTTTTTGGCGCATAAGCTAATTGAGTTGTCGAACGTTTTTTGCGATGTGCTCAAAATCGCTGAAAATGATCGTTTTGAGTTTATTCTATTTTTCGGGTATTTTAAGTTAAATTGGATCATTTCAGTATTTTTCAATGACAATTTTTTTCAAATCGGACGTTTTAGGAGATTTTTGAGCATTTTTTACCATTTTTCAAAATAGTCGAAAATTTTTAAAAATCTTTTTTACAGATTCTACTTACGATTCTACTTTATGCTACATTTCACGATTCAGAATAATAATTTTTACTTATAAATTGTGTATTCTTACATTCTTCGGAGGAACTTGACTGCTTAAAAATCTCCGAATTCTCGTGAGTAACAGTCCATTCCGTGCTTGAGTCGCAAAATGAGCCACTGTCATTTTCCGAAAGCCTAGATTTACTTTCAGAAGAGCTGTCGCAAACAAAAATCTTCGTTTTGACGGAATCACCTGACATTGGTAATTTACATCTCGATCTTCCGGAACATTTTTCATCGAAGAAATTGCTTTTTTGAGTTGGCAGTTGGTTTTCTTCGATTTCTTTTGCGAATTCTCGCAAACTGTTTCTTTTTTCTTTTGCAATTTTTCTGTGAGTATAATGTTGAAAGAAAAATTTTCCAAAAAATACTATTATAATTATAATTGTATCATTGAAGTAGTGCTTTTCCTACTTGTAAAGGGGACGATTTGAGACGTTTTCCAATTTCGTCCCCTTGAGTTCTCGCACCGGAGGAAAAATCTCGGATGATTTAGTAAAAATCATCGAAAATTCAATTTTATCAGTCGATGATGTAGGATATTTGCAGGATGAAAATTTCGCAACGTTCGTCTTTGAGTGCACCGGCCATAACTCTTCCGCAAAATTAATGCCTTTTTTCTGAGCATTGCCCATATTAGTTAGAACGTGAAAGTGGTAAAAATATGAATTAATTTACGAATCCTACCCCTGACAACTTTCTGTCCGAAAAAGTGTCAACATTGTCGGGAAAATCCAAGTCGTCAAATTCATTTGACGGTTTTCTAACCACTATACTCGGTAATCTAAAAAGTGATACCAGGCTACTTTTTTTCTCGAATTCGTCCACTTTCGTCTGTAAAATGTGAAATAAATATCCAAAAAATTGTAACCAAACCTCAATCGCATCGAATTTCAAATCAATTAAACAAAATGCCTTTGTCAACGAATACCAACATTTTCGAAACTTTCCATAGTTGGGAACGCAGGGGAATTTATTAAATCAGATAAAACGATTCTTTCAGTTTTCTTCGGAACAGTTGATTTCCCATCGGAATGAGTTCCTGATACATTTTCCAAATCTTCGTGATTTCTAGTGTGACGTTTCACATTATTTTCACCTTCACCAAAATCAGATTTTGGCCGGAGTTTTTTTTTAATCGCTGTATCGAGTGATAAGTAACTCATTGTGATTCAAAAATCCACAAAATATAAATCGACATTTTTCGCTACTTTTTTTATGCTTCGAAATTCAATTGCTTTGCTTTCACGTTCAATTGTTTTGGGATTTGAACGAAGCGCTGTTCGGTCAAAAAATTGACAGGTAGATATCATAATTGATTCATTTATTTGTCGTGTTGGGAAGTTTTTTTCGATTATATTTATATCTTCATATCTGTATTCTCTGAATCAGAAATCTCGTCGTGAATTCACGAACATAAATAACTCTTTCAATTTTCGGATTTGCTGGTGTTATAATAATTATGAATTGCAGGATAATGGACGATTATAAAATCTGAAGCAATTCGTTGTTTGTTGATTCTAATATACATTATGCATTTCCTTCAAATATTAGAAAATTAGTCAATCTTGATGAAATTTGCAAAAGGTTCACATAATTGTTTCCCAAATTGCTGGTATTTCGATAATTATCGTACGTAATATCTCGGGGTTTTCTTGCAAATTTCTTAAAGTGATGATCACATTTTAAATAATTTTCGCGAACTATTCATCTTACATTTTACCTTCGGTATATCGTTCTCCACTAAACTCCCATCGAAACTTATCCTTTCAACAGAACATGGCAAAACTTCGACCAAAAATTGGACGTAAGGTATGCTCTTTCCAAACATGATGATTACTTTCAAATTCGAATTTCTTTCGACCAATCATTTGATATGATAATTTAGTTTCACGATTTTTTAACCGGTGAAAACAATTTCATCATTCTGTGAACCGTCTGGTCATCTAGAGGGGTAAGAGATGAAAATAGAACTTCCAAACATTCACTAGGAAGTAGTGAGGAGGAAGAAAAATTTTCCATTGATCCAACAAATACTGAATTGATTGCAAAATATCAACACACTTCGAAAAACTGAAAAGTACCAATCATACATTTTTTTATTATATGATGAGATTAAAAAAAATTGGAACGAAACTTTTCTCACGGAGTTCTTTGCCTTTTTTATGGTAATGTTACCATGGTTTTTTCGCATTACGTTCAAGTGATAAACACAAAATATTTCAGTAGTACGACATGTATTTTCTTTATCTTAATATTTCCTAAAGAAATTTTAATTTTATAAAAAGAAGAATATACAGTAATTACAGCAATAACAGAGGTGAGAAATGAGAATATAACTTGAAACACAATGGAATTCCAATGTGCGTGATTTAGGAAGTACGTTGTGAAGAAGGGGAATGAATTATTATTTGTCTAACAAATAATAACATGGACTGTAAAATATTAGCACACTTTTAAAAACTCATATATTCACGTTCGATATTCATCGGTGATTTTTAGGCGGATCAAACATCGTTGGAAGCTGATATTTTGCCAAATTACTTATTTTACTCAACTTTAACAGAAAATACATCCGAAACGGGGTATTTCGAAAAATTTTTTTTCCGAGAAAATCGAAAGTTCCAAATACCTGGAGTTACCAAAATTTCGAAAAAGTCGTCTAAAACACACGCCCTTATCCATCTAATACCCGCGCCTATACGTAAGAGTCGAAATACCCGAAGAAAAAGCGACCTTGAGAAATCGAGCCAAAACCATAGTTTTCCATGGTTTCCATGGGTGTACAAGCCCGGAAGGAGTGTTCGGAGATATCGCGATTTTCGAAGTTGCTCCGATCCCGGATTCGTTATAGCCGTTTTGAAGGGTTTAACGAGTGTTTATCGAAATTTTTGTACTCTAAGGTACGAAACTGTACCTTAGAGTGACTTTTTACTCCACGAAGGGTTCAAATACTTTTACTTGAACAGAGATAAAGGAAGTTCCCTGTGATAGAGTGAAATTTGACTCCAAAAGAGGCAAGCATCGCTCCATAGAGTGAAATTTTCCTCTTTTTCAGAGTGAATTCTAACTCTCGATTTGGAGTGGACTCAAACTTTGGAGTGGACTCAAACTTTTGAGCGGTGATTTACTCTTTTGAAGTGAAATTGTACTCTGTCGGAGTAAATTTTCACTCTGTGTTTGAGTAGCAGTATTTTGACTTTATGTGGAGTGAAAAGTCACTCTAATGAATGAGAGAACTATTGCAGAAAGAATGAGGTTTCAAGTCAGTCTTTTTTTTCAAAATGGCCTTTTTCAATTTTTCCTGGTTTCTTTCGATCCATTTGAAATCTTTCTCGTCTCTGTTGTGGAAATTAAGTTTTTCCCCACGTAAATGGTTAAATCCCAGTATGATAAGGATTGCTTCAAGTCTTCGAGCAAATTTTACTCCTCCCTTAATTCCTTTAAGAGTGACTTTTCACTCCACATAGAGTCGAAATACTG
>JAPYZK010000137.1:0-11087 GCA_030522785.1 Platygaster equestris
TATAGATTTGTCGAGGCTTGCCGGTGGCAAGGGTCATTCTCTGCTTGATATATTGCGTTCCGTTTCGAAGGCACTTTGAAAAATTGGAGGATTCCGAGGAAGGGAATTATCCGGCGTCTTTTAAAATGGTGTTTGGAGATAATGGGGTTGTCTTCGGGTGGAAACACTGGAGGTTAAGTGATTTTGAGGTTAGTAAATGACAAAGGAGGGAATGTGGACTATTTGAGCACCTTGAAAATTATTTTTGCAGTAGCTCTGCAGCCTGAAAGCATGATCATATTCTCTTTCAACCTGCCAGAGACATGATCATATTCTCTTTTAACCTGTCAGAGACGTATCTCCTGTGGTAGGCTATTCAATATGTTCCAAAATTTCATTCTTGGGGTCAAAAGTTCACGTGCTGAAAACGAGAAGGTTAGAATCACCTGAAAAATTGTTCTGCACCGAGAAAAAATATGTTTGCCTCAATCATATGAATAGTAACTTTGCGCCAATCATATCTGTGGTCTGTACAAATATGTCTATGGTTGGTACGACCATATATATGGTTGGTACCACTGTATCCGTATGCAAAATGTTATGTAAATTTATATTTTATGTATGGTTGAGGCAACCATACTGTTTTCTCCGTGTAGCAATAGCTTTGCACCTTAAACCACTATCTAATCTTCTTCTAACCAGTCAAACATGTTATCACATGGTCAGAACCTCTTCAAGTAACCTTCAAGAAGGTAAAATCTCAATCCATGCTCAATTTTCTTCGAACCAAAAGTATTTCTGAATGATTGGCATACGAAGGTAACGTAAGTAACAAGTTGAATCTCTCGATCTGAAGATTGTGGATGAGACATCCATATGAACAGGGTTGTATTATCAGATATCATGACAAAGTTACGGATTGATCTACTTATGTTTCCAAAATAGAGATGATATCCATCAGTGAAGGTCGCTACAAAAACTTGCAGCGAAGTAGAATACATATAATAATGAAATATGGTATAGATAGTTTATTTTCGAATAACCATACTAGGATACGAAACATACAAATAGACACTAACAATTAACGTATTATCTATGAAATAGCTTCGAGGAACAACGGCCCCGTAGTATATCCAAATTGTTTGCCCTGCGCCGGAAATTGATGTTTGACTTCTGCCTATGACTACAGCAATTAATGTGATTCCGGCCAAACTCGGAGCCAAGAAAACAGGTTCCCACATGAGAACTGGTTGCATAGGGTACATAAATTACTTGTTGACTCAGTTGGGCCGCGATTATCGATACGCCATTATTAATATTCACCTCCGAGAATGATCCCTCGACCATCCGCAAAAAAGGGATACGTTGATTTTGGGTTGTATCTAACATAATCAACGAATGTCAATATTTTTGAGGAGTGAAACGAAATTATCATAATCCTCGGAATTTCTATATATTGTAACATTACAGAATTCGGAAGGATTCCCATCACGGAAAAAATTAATATGTTTGAGACACCTAAACTAAACAGGTTGCAGTAAGCTCAGTTCTAAGAACATTTGCATTTTTGACCTACATTTTTTTCCGGCTGTAGGTTCACGACGTTACAATCAAAGTTTCAACCTTCCCAGAAAAAGTGCGAAATGCACGTATCCCATCCGAACAATCGAAACTCGAAACTCATAAAAACAAAAGTCGATTCCCATGCAGTTACATCAACAAACCGAGTTTTTCGCAACCCAAAGCGTTTCGAAACAGGGACGCGATCGAACTGACGAAGCGATATGCGACACGAAATCCGAGTTGTCGTGACTTCGGCGCGCCGGTGCGAATTTGCCTAAAATGCACTCCACTTTAATCTCGTCCAAGTCGCGCATACAACAACAGAGTCGCGTTTCGTTCGCAACGGACTTTGCGCTGACAAATTCGTTTTGCGCGGCGTCGATGCGCCCGCGATGATGACGATGATGACTTTGATTCGCAAACACGGAGCCCAATTACGCGGGGTACCGTGAGCGCTAGCTGACCGTGCATTAGCTGCATCAACAATGCATTATTTAATGCATACCAGCACTGTTGACGCATTCGGCCGTCTCGTAATATGATTGCCGCGATGTTATTCCGTGTACAGTGTGCGCACTTCCGTTATCAGGGGATTTTGAATCTTCGAACGTATCGCAAATAGGGAAAAACCCATGCACGTGCATACTATATGGGGGGTGGTTGTGTTTGGGGTTTCCATACATGGTATATAGGTTATGTTGATGATGTTTGAATTCATTACATTGGGATGAGGGATCGAATCATTTTGATGATAGGGGAGTGAAAGTATGAGTTTACAGCATTCTAACCTGAAAATTAAGACTTTGGATAGACTAGTAGACTAATCAACAGATAAAGTGTGCCTCTAATGATTCCGGATATAATTGTCGGTTAACAATGATCGAGAAGTAAATGAATAAATTGACGAACGCTCGCAAAAACGATTATCCATAGCAGAATCCAATGACTCCTAAAGTATCGTAATTTCCTGCCGAAATTTAATCACCGATTCTATTGCTAATGGCGCATCCGTCAAACGACACCGACGCGCGAGTAATTAGCCGAAATGTTTCGGAAAATGTTTCGCGGGCGACGTTAAATCATTCCGAAAGTGTCAAACGTTCGATGACCCGATGGTCCTTTTACACCGCACGTTGATACGCCGAGCATACAACTATTTCAGATGCGTATTGCACATAGTAGTTGAGTCATTGAAAAACTTTCTTTCGTAATCTGACGACATTTAGTGATATACGAGTGATGTCACAGAAAACAAAAGTCATTGTGGTATTCAAGAATTCAGTCCAAGGTTCCCGGAAATAGTACGTCCAGTCCCTAAAACGTGCAACGTGACAAGAAATCATTGCTGATGATCATAAAATCTCCCCTGATCATCAGAAATGACTTTCTTGCTCGCACATGGAGAACAAGACGCCCATAGATCCCCATGCGTGGCCCGATTAGCACGTACCCGAACCGTGACCGAGCTGCCAACGAGCTTTTTCAGTACTCTTTTTCTCGCTATTCATTTTCCATTCTTTTTCTACGCTTCCGCGTACGCGATCAATAACCATTGTTGGTCAATTGATCGGCGCGAGGAATCATTCTGCATTCCCCATTAACGACGATTCGCGAGTCTAGTAATTGGTGGACGTTTGCCAATTTGATTTTGTTCCCAATGTATGAATATCTAATGGGGATAATAGATAGATGGGCGGTATAATGAATATGTAATGGCTTTTGGGTTCGTCGCTCTGGTCAACGGGAAATTATTCATCATCGTTTTCGATGGGAAAAATCGGTTATCGCATTGATAGGATGCATCGAGGGGAATAAACCTCAATATAATGTTGTTAGTCACAAGTCAGTATCAACTTGTTTTTGGATTCGAAATACGAGTTAATTAATTGATTTCAGCCCTTTCGCTTCAACTCACATCACTTACTGTTGGTTAGATTCGTGTCTCTTGCAGTGGCCAGAAGGCCCACTCTTCGGGTTCCACATCCACGGAATTCGACGTTCTTAACCAAGGCATGTGATTACCTCGACCAGGTGTCGTGTCATTTACAACCGAGAATTTTTTATGTCAGCAATCATGATGTTTTTACGAAGATTGCCTTAATGTACACAAACAAACTCATGTAAACAAAGCAGTTTTGGTACCTGCAACGTGAAAAACGTCGCAGAATTCGTGTCATTGAAACAGTTTATCCATTCAGCTCGAGAAGTGTTCTCCCAGTAACGCGATTCCAGCCCCTATTATTTCGCGTTTTACAAGGGTAATGAGGGGACCTGTCAATGCGAAACGCGAGCCGCGAAGTAATTGTCGAAACAAAAGCGGGAAACAAATGAAACGCGACGCTGGGAACAATGTTGTGCTTTGCCTTCAGGGAAAGCACAACATTGTTCAGCGTCGAAAGGGCCCGCAGAGTCGTTTAGCGGCGAATCGAGTCGGGCTCGTCCCATCGATTACGGTAACGATCATTGTCCGATGTCCCCGCGACTCTGGTATGTATTTTCATTATCGCGCGCATCTAAACAATGCCCCCAAACGGCCGAGTGACGACTCGCGACATTCGCCCCTTTAGCGCCGCGTCCGGGCATTTGCATACTTCACCACCCATCAGCGATTACGGCCGCCGCCACTGCCCCGAGGCCGGCGTTGTAACGCGAGGACCCCGGCGACGGATTGTCTCGATCGGCTCTATTAATTTGAATCGCACGCTATTTTTTTCAACCCCTGGGTTTGGAAAAATTGTCCCATTAGGGAGAGTTTTAGGGATGCGGGTTTCGGGGAAAAATTTAATCAAGACGGGAGTTGGAGGTGTTTTTTTTTGTGGGGGAATGCGTGAGTTTGGGTCGAGAGAAAAAGTGGATTCGTTGAGTTGAGGAGAGTGAAGGTGTGATTTTATTTCCTGATTCTAGTGGTGGAATTTTGAATTTGGGGAATTCATGAATTTAGAGGTTTTTGGGGTTAGGACTACTGAAAATTTGGATTTTCATGTTCTTGGGACTTTAACGTGAATATTTTTGAACGCTTGGATTGCAGAATTTGGTATTTTGAGTATTGTGATTTTTTTTTCATATTACGATTTTTAGTTCCAAATTTCTGAGTTTTAACGAATTTACGTAATTGTTTGAGTTTGAAAGCATTTTGAAATTTTAGAGTTGTGAATTTTCGTAATTTCTGGAGTTTCGGAACTTACGATATTTCGGAAGTTATGGGGTTTCGGAAATCAGAGATGTTTCCTAATTCTGAAAAGAATTTTGAAGAATTCTAAAGTCTAGGAGGAAGTAGTGTTTAGAAATGTTTGAATTTGGAAATTTTAGAGATTTGGAAGTATCGAAATTATGAATGTTTCAAACCCTAGAAATTTCGTGATCGTCAAATTTTTCAAATTTTAACGTTTTTGCTAAACTGTTGAAATTTGAAAGCATCAACGAATTATCGAGTCGTGAATTTGTCGAACATGAAGGCAGTAGAAATTTGTAAAGCTCTGAAATTTTGCAGATATTCAAAGTTTTCGAGTTTAAGAGTTATAAAAATGTCGAAGTACTTCGAAGTTTTGAAGAAATTTGAAGTCCATTAAAAAGTTGTCAAGTTTTGATAATTTCTAAGAATATCAAACATTAAAAGTTTCGATGTTGTAAAACCTAGAAATCTACCAATTCTTGAATTTTGTATGTACTTCAAAGTTTTGGGGATTTTGGAGTACTAAAGTTTTGAGAATTCCAGAAGTTTCAGAATTGTAAGGTTATGATAACTTCACATAATTTCAAAGCACATTAAAAATAAAATCTCGAAAGTTTGTTTATTTATGGAAGTTTCAAAGATTGGAAGAGGTCAAAAATTTTTATGTCCCAAATCCTATAAATGTTGGAGTTTGTAGAATTGCGGGATTTTCACTTATTCACATTTTTTCACGAATTTGCCTTAATAACATAGGTCGAAAATATTCCAGAGTTTTGAAGTTGTCAAGTTGGAAAACTTTTGAAACTTCAAAAATGATGAAAGTTCCGGAGTTCTGGTAATTGTAGAAGTTTAAGAAACCTCTAGTTTTGAAAATTCTATGTAATTAAGAATATTGAAGAAATTGCCGGATATTCTATGTTCAAAAGTACTCCAGTCCTGGAAATTTGAGACATCCGAAAAGTTTAAAAACTTTCAAAGTTCATAAGATACCAGAATATGTTTAAAAGTTGTCATGTTTTGGACATCCGAGAAGTTTCAGAATTTCAGAGTTATGAATTCAAAAAAATTCCGAAGTTTATAAAAAATTAGATGTTTAAAAGGTTACTACCGAGTTCCGCGGAAAATCCCTAAAAAAATCATAAAAATGTCTGGGTTTCTAAAGTGCCTAACCTCACCTGAAGTAGTCGTTCTTCGTTACAAACATAAATTTTTATGGCTTTTTTGGGGTTTTCCGCGGAACTTGGAACCCACCGTTGAAAAGTCGTCAAGTTTCGGAAATTTTAGAGATTTAAAAACGTCAAAAATTCCGATGTTTCGAATCATACACATTTTTTGATTTGTAAAATTTCAGAACTTCCCATTAACGTTACAGTTTGGAAGAATTTCATAGGTCCAAAATTGTGAAGTTCCGAAACTTTCAAAATTTTGAAAATTTCGAAAGTTCTTCAGTTTCTGAATTCCGAAGTATTCAGGCCTTCAATGAATTCTCAATTTTTGGAGACAGATAATTAATGTCGAAAGGTTGTCAAGTTTCGGAAATTTCATAGATTCGGAAACGTCAAAAGTTCCGACGTTTCAAAACCGATAAATTTCGTAATATCTGCAATTATGAGATTCCTAAGTTTAAACTTATTTTAATAGAGTTAGAAATTAAGCATTCTTATTAATTTTCGAAGCCGTAAAGTTTTGAAATTCTAAAAGCTTAGTAAATTTCACAAAACTATTAAGTCACATTCTGAAGTCTTGGAAGTTTCAGAAATTTCCCATTCATTCAATTCAGACATTTGTATGCACAGTGAACTTACATAATGTCCCAATAGAAGCTCGACAAAATGACCCACGAACACCACCATTCCTCAATCCAACACATGAGTGAATCCCCACGCTATTCAAAAAACCTCAACGTCCGCCACAAATTATTCCATCAAATCAAGGAAATGAATCGACAATTTCCCTCGTCATTCCAATCATCCCGAACCGCGACAAAAACCTCCAGATTCCGAACCTGCTTTATCACCAAAGTGCTTCGCCTTCGTTTTTCACACCACGATGAACTCATTCGGCACCGCACTTTTTACCTTCGCCCGGCGCCACTTTATATCGCATTTTTCTCTGCCCCCCAATTGTTCTTTGTCCCGCATCGCGCGGATTGCTGAAATAAATTCAACTCATTTCCTCTTATATGGAAAGTTTACGAGGCAATTTAAGAGTGCCTTGTTTATCTTGCCGAAGCGCAAACAGTTATACGTATGCGCATTCCTACTTTGCACTCTCGCCAACTATCGCGATACATCTCGCGCGGAAATGTTATGTTCGCACTATCCGGCTCAATTACGCCTTCGATTCCGTAGGCGATTTCGTCTCAATCGGCCTTCCAGTGTTTCATTCCCCCCGGCTGTGTGCGTCGAATTTGCATTTTTATGGTTTGCGTAGCGTCTAAGCCGGCACTTATTGGGGGGGGCGGTCTTGTATCACACGCAAGTTAACAGATTGAAAATTGCTCCCCGACAAAGGGGATAGGCTTTCAGGCGCAAGTAGCCGGAAAAAAATCGAATTGGGTTCCATGTCGTTCGTGTACCATGGTTGACATTCGGTGTTGAATGGATGAATGCGATTCGGTAGTTGGCGAGGTTGCTACGATTTAGGACCTTTATCAATTTTTTAGTTTTTTTTTTCTGTTGATTTGTGTTGTATTCTGTATGTTTTGTACGATGAGGTATTCAGAGTTGTACATTCAAGTGGTACAGCGTTCAATCATTTGCGGGATTTCATTTCATTGTATTTTGTGAGTTACATGTATATTCAATTTTATTAGAGTCCTTACAAAGGGTTTTTCAGGGGGTTTTCTGTGTTAAAACCAACTTTATGTTGTTCTGTTTTATTGTTCCAACTTTTCCCTATTCGACCTGAAGAAACGTTCCTTGAAATTTTTAGTGACGTCAATTTGTTATATATTTTATATAATACACCTAAGGGCGATTTCATCGAGTTTTATTGATCACATTCGATCGATGCGAACTTTAGAAACTTCAAGGTTGAAATTCATATCGATATCTTTAAGTTTTAAGTTCAATTTTGAAACTTCAACTTCGAACTTCAATTCGACAACTTAAAGTTTGAACCACGTTTCGGAAACTTTGAGTTTGGAATTTCATTTTTCAAGCACGAGCCAGAAATGGTCTTTCGAAACTCCACGATAAAAGTTTTTATTGATAACAATAAATTTGAATTACAATTTGGAAACTTCAAGTTTAAGCTTCAATTCGGAAACTTCGTGTTTAAAGTTTGATTACGCAACTTCGAGCTAGAAAATAATTTCCGACATTTCAAGGTCGAAGTTTATATCGGGAATTTCAAGTTTGAACTTCATAATGGGAACTGTAATTTTGAAGTTTAATTTTGCAGGTTCAAGCCGAAAATGAGCTACCAAAATTGAACGATTGAAGTTCACATTGATAACACCGAATTTGGAGATTGACTTCAATTTTCAATTTCAATTTGGAAACTTAATGTCTGAAATTTTATTAGGCAAATTTGGACTAGAAGTTACCTCTTGAAACTTCACAATTGAAGGATAACTTCAAGACTGAACTCTAATTCGGAAACTCCAAGTTCCGAATTAAATTTTGCAAGTTTGTGCCAGAAATGAACTTTCGAAATTTCAAGATTGGGGTTTATTCAAAAAACTTCAAGTTTGAACTCCAATATGGAGACTTCAAGTTTGGACTCAATATTTCGGAACTTACTTCAAGTTTGAAGTTCGATTTTACAAGTTTGACCCAGAAATAAGCTTCCGAAATTTCAAGGTCGGTGTTTACATCGCAAACTTCAAGTTTGAAGTTCAATTCGAAAACTTCAAGTTCTAACTTCATCTCAGAAACTTCTAATTCGAAGTTTAATTTTTCAAATTCGAGCCAGAAATGAACTTCTTAAACTTCACGATTGAAGTTCATATTGACAACTTTGAATTTCAATTTCAATTGGAAACTTCAAGTGTGAACTTCAATTCAGAAACTGAATGTTGGAAGCTCGATTCAGCAAGTACGAGCCAGGAATTAACTTCAGAAACTTTAAGGTTGAAGTTCATATCGAGTACTTCGAGTTTGAATTTCAATTCAAAAACTTTGAGTTTGAAGTTAAACTGGAAAACTCGAAGTTAGAACTCCATTTCAGAAATTTCCAGTTGAAGGTTCCATTTTGAAAATTCGAACGGAAAATGAATTTCCGAAACTTTGAGCTTCAAGTTTATAGTAAAAACTTCTAAGTCGAATGTCAATTTGGAAACTGCAAGTTTGAACTCCAATTCTGAAACTTAATGTTTGAAGTTTGATTCAGCTACTCTTAGCCAGAAATGAACTTCCAAAACTTCTAGCTTACAATTTATATTGGAAACTTTGAGTTTCAACTTTATTCTGAAAACTCCAAGTTTGAAGTTCAATTTCACAAGTTCAAGCCAGACATAAACTTCCGAAAGTTGACGATTCAAGTTTATATTAATAACTTTAAATTTGACCTTTTATTCAGAAACTTGAAGTTTCAACTTTAATTCGAAAACTCAACATTTGAAGTTTGATTCAGCAATTTTAAGCCAGAAATGAACTTTCGAAACTTCAAGGTTGAAGTTAAAAAATTCAAAGTTGAACTTCAATTCGAAAACTTCGAGTTCGAACTTTAGTTCGAAAACTTTAAGTTCAAAGTTCAATTTTGCGAGTTCAAGCCAGAAATGAACTTCCGAAATTCCGAGGTTGAAGTTATACTTCAAGTTTGAATTAAACCTCAAAACTTCAAGTTTGGACTTTGGAAAGTTAATGTCCGAATTTCAATTCCGCAACTTCGAGCTAGAAATCAACTCCCGAAACTTCGCAATCGAAGTTCATATCGATAATCTCAAGAATGAACGTAAATTAGAAAACTTCAAGTTCCAGCTTCAGTGTGTAAATTTCAATTTTAAAGTCGAATTCCGCAACTTCGAGCTAGAAATATCAATACCCGAAACTCAGTTCCAAGTATTATAAATACTTCTATTAAAAAGTTTCTCTGAACATTTTAGCAAATATCATTTTCTTCATACAATGGATTCTGTCTTGATTCTGACATCGCAAGCCCTCAAAATCCAATTGACTGATTTCATCGTGCATCAAAAATGAGACGAACCGTATAAAATTCCCGTACATTTCAAAACACGTCTATACATTCCAAAACCTCATAATTGCACATAAAATGCTTCACTCCCATTCTCCAACAAATGCATGTGCATACCCAAACCATTGTAGTCTCGAACGTATCAGATTTCGAGTCAAAAGCAAACACGAAATCGCCGCAAATCAAGTCAATAAAGATCAAACGGAGTCGTAAAAGTACCATAGTTCTGAAAGCTCCGGAATAATCGGCATTCCAAGACCTTCCCACTGGGGCAATTATTCCGAAGGCGAAATCTTTTGTCTCGCCACCTGCAACGCGTCCTAGCAAATGCGCCACGGTATGAATCATAAGTGAATCACTCTTTAATCTCTCCTTCCGGAGAACCCGGACGCGTTTCGCGTGGTTACACGGGTCGCACTCGAGCCAGGCCGATGTCTCCTTGGATCGTTGCACCCGCATTTTTCAGCTCCAACAATGCACGTCAAAACGCCAAGGAACCCGCGGCCAGCGCGATGGAAAATTGATACGACACGTAACGACCAATTGCAATCGGCATGATTATGAAAAACGAGCGTCGCCTTTTATCGAGACCGTTCATCAGCGCAATTATATTGAGTGATTCGCGAGTATACAGCGACGTTGCGAAATCGGGTTGTTACAGATTTATTGACTTCGATGTTTTTATGGGTTTTCGGATTCTTGACGAATGCGAACGATTTTTACGAGGATTTTTATTGGAGTTGTTGAAAACGTTGAGTTGGGAGGATGTCTTATTTTCGGGATTGGGAAATCAGACGGAAATTCGAAAAACCTTTTTAGATGACCGAATTTTGACCTAATTAGGATTTGAAGTGTCGGTTTTTGGAAGGTATATGATTTTTGAAGAAGGCGTGGATGAATAATGCTTAAATATAAATAGTTGACTCTAATTGATCGAATTTGATACAAGAATAAAGAGGTGTCTGAATTATAATTTCGAAAGCGTGTTTTTGGAAGTTTCAAAGTTTTGGAAAATTTCAAACTTTAGAAATTTTGAAATTTCGAAGCTTAGAAGTATGGAAATATCGACGAATTTGGGATTTTCAAGCTTTAAAAAGGTTTAAAGTTTATATTAACGAACTGCCGAAATTTGAAAGATCGAATTTCCAATTTTTTGGAGTATAAAATTTTATAGTTTGATATTATTTATGTTTATATTTGCTTTTTCCAGTATTTTTATTTATAGATACTG